>PVJH01007904.1:0-89326 GCA_004026705.1 Nesogale talazaci | reverse complement strand
CTACTCTCAGGGGTTTATCTAACCTGGATTCCCTGTGTTTCCAACTCTTATCTTTACCCATGAACATGTGCTGCTCTAGCCAGATTTGTAAAGTAGAATTGGGGTCGTGCCTGATTGGGGGGGAACCATTAAAGAACTAGAGAAAAGTTGTATGTTTCATCGTTGCTATACTGCAACCTGACTGGCTCATTATCTCTCCTTGACCTTTCTGTAAGGGGATTCCAATTACCTACAGATGTTCTTTGGGCCTTTTCTCTGTACTCCCTCTCATTCACAATGATATAATTTTTTGTTCTGGGTCTTTGATGCCTGATACTTGATCATATTGACACCTTGTGATCACACAGGCTGACGTGCTTCTTTCATGTGGACTTCTTTGCTTCTCAGTTAGATGTCCGCTTGTTTATCTTCAAGCCTTTAAGACCCCAGATGCTCTATCTTTTGATAGCAGGGCACCATCAACTTTCTTCACCACATTTGCTTATACGCTGGCTTTGCCTTTGGTGATTGTGTTGGGAAGGTGAGGATCATGGAATGCCACTTTAATAGAACAATATCCTCTTGCAACGAAGGGAGTATTTGAGTGGAGGCCCAATGTCCATCTGCTACCTTCATACTAAATCTATAAATATATCCACACAGATCTGTTTCCATTGTCATATATAAATATATTTACATATGTACATGCCCATAGTTAGACCTCTATAAGTGCCCTTTGTCTCCTAGTTCTTGCCTCTATTCCTTTTACTTTCTCTTGTCCCACTATCATGCCCAGCCTGGGTTTCAGTAATTCCGCGTAGTGACATTGCCCTTGATCAAGCCCTGTCAGGATTCCTACCCACTCCTCACCATCGATTTTAGTTCACGTGTTGTTCTCTTGTCCCTGGGTTTGTTGGCACCCGCTTCCTTTTCCCCGACTCCTCCTCACACACATGCATCCCTTCCCAACCATTGGTCCCCTTGTTTTCTCCTCCAGATTATTTATCCCACCTATCTTATCTAGGTGGGCCTGCAGAGACAATAATATGCACAAAAGCAAAACAAAGGGACAAAAGAAAAACAAAATGCCACACAAAAAAAAAAACAGGACAAAAAAAGAATAATAATAAGTGGTTCAGGGTCTGTTTGTTGACTTTTAGGAGTGTTTTCCGTGGAGTCATGCCACACCCTGGTCTCAAAGTCTATTTTTGATATTCCCTGGGACTTCATTTCTCTGCTTCCCTTGCTGTTCTGTTGCAGACCCGTAGTGTTTCGCCCTGGTGTGTGGGGTCCAGTCAGGTACAGTTCCCCGCACTGTGTGTCCAGGGTTGTTGCACGAAGTGAGGATAGTTGTGTCTTATGGCAGGGCCGGCCGAATGGTCCTCTCTGTGCATTGGCTGCTCTGAGCAAGAATATCGTCCCCGGGGCTGGGAGAACCAGGATGTGCTCCACTCTCTCTCTCTTTCCCTTTGTGCTCTGTGCGCTCTGATCAGATGTGCCCTCTCCCTGAGCTGTAGCTTCAGCGCTGTCCTCTGAAGTGGATTCTTCTGGGGGAAGAAGGGGGCTGTCCAGGTAGTTGGGGTTGGAGCCACTCCTCTCTATTGGTTCCCTGCTTCATGCCGGTTCTCATAATATTTTTAAAAGATAAAAACTTATTTTACCCATTTACAGATGAAGAAAAATTATTTGTGTGACTAGGTCAAATGAGAATTGACTTGCTTACAGTTACATAGCTATTAAGTGGCAAATCCAGAAACTGGATATAGATCTAAAAGTTATCCCCAAATCCTATTCCTGAAGCATTGTACAAGCAATGCCAGGGTAACCATGTTTAAACCGAATCTCACCAACAGTAGGTAATTATCTTAAAACCATTTTTGTAAGGTTTGAACATACTAGGTATGTAAGAACCCAGGCCTTAAGCCCAGGGCTGTGTTGTGCCTTGTGCCTTGTATCTTTGGGGCTTTAGTAAGAGAAAGAAAACCCAAATCCAGTTCGGTCGAGACGACTCCAAGTCAGAGCGCTCCCACAGGCTGCTTCCTCGGCTGTGGTCTTCCCTGAGCTGCCTCAGTCCTGCCTGCCGGGTGGCTGCGGGGGCTGGACTGTCGGGTTTGGGTTGGCAGCCAAGTGCTCAGCCACTGCACCGTTTTGTAAGAGAGATTTAAATTTGTTACCCCTGTCCTCTTCAGAGGTCTGATGGGAAATTGAAAAGAACATACATAGCTATTTCTTACTTTTGGACAATTTTATCTCTGTAGAGAAACGAGAAGAAGTGAACACACTAGAGGAAAAGCTCGCTCGTGTGCAAGACCACTTGAACCTCACAGAAAAGGTAAGCTTTCCAAAAGGTAAGCTTCTCCCAGAGGCCCTAGACATGCCCACAATTGGTTGAACACACAGAGCAATACAGAAAACACAAAAATAAAGTAGGTGGAATGCCTTTCATGTTGTCTATGTTTTTAGCACAAGCTTATAATGAAAGTCTCGGTGGAACGCAGCGGTTTTCAAATTTCAAACTTTTGATTCAAAGTCTTGGTGAAAGCTGAAAGACAGGCTGCTGGCTAGAGCACCAGACAGGGCCTACTGCGTCCTCAGCCCCCCAGGCTGCCAGAGGTCGAGCTAGGTTTCCTCGCCCTGGATCTGCAGAGCAGCCTGTGGAGCTGAGCCTCCCTCTGCTCAGGTGTTCCATAGAGGGAATTCGTGACCCTTGTACTACTTACTAAATTTAGTAGTGTCCTATGCGATTAGTGCTACGGTTTGTGTTCACAGAACCTCGAGCGGTTTCCCACGTGTAAATTAGCAGTTGGTTTTAGACATCTAAGTTCTCTTCATTCAATCTTTACAATTTTGTGCTCTTAAGAAATGTAAAACTTAAAATCCAAGGGTTGCATCTTAAAGTTTTCACACGGGTTCTTATGAGTATTTTCTCCGGTTTTCAAAAAGGCTTAAATTGAGGTCCTTCAAAGAAAGAAAACCTTTTTAAGGCTTTTAAAATTCATTTTGGTTTTTTAAAGCAATTTAAATATTATCAAAAACATGACTTTGGATCCGTTTTTAGTCAATATTGTGTAGCCCTCCTCACAGTTTTTGCTAAATCCTCTCACTCATCCCGAGATGAGTGTTGTTTATGTTCATCGCGGTAGTGCGGCTTGGAGGAACTGAGCGTGTCGCCTCAAGTCGTGCGTCTGGCATCCTGTGTCACTAAAGGAGCCCTGGGGTGGCATGGTCGAGTGCCGGGCCGCCGCGTCCTCGGCAGTTTGGCCCCCAGCACCTCCTCATTAGACAGACTGGACTTCCTCCTCTCATCAGCAGTAGTCTCAGACACCTGCCTCGATGGCAGAGTGGCAGAAAGGAAAGGCAACGACTCATCGGAGTTCTTGACATCTGTGTCCAGATGCATTGGGAGGAAGAGGGGAGGGGGACTTCGGGTGGCGCCAGCTGCAGAGACGACTCGGGGGTAGTCTCACTTGGTTCTTTCACCCACAGGATCTGCTTCACACCACCCAGCAGCGGGACCTGCAGCTCGCTGAGCAGGCCAGGCTCCAGAGGGACATCGACAAGCACAAGAAGAAGTTTAAAGACTGTGAGGAGGAAGAGGAGACCAAACAAGAGCAACTTCAGGCGCTCCAGAAGGAGATGAAAGAAAGCAAGCTGCAGCTGGAGCAGCAAGAAATGGTACCACACCCATTTATGATTCCATGGAAAGGGAAGCATTGTGCTGATTTCACGAACTCTTCCCTCCTGGCAGGAAGGCGCCACGCTTCCCTTCACAGCCCTGTATCATCAGGGGTGGAGCTTATGCCAAGTGTTTAACGCTTCGTAGTAATGTGCATGGACCAGTAAGATCGTCACACGTGTGGTTCTGTAAAGACCATATGACCACCATGCCATCGACTTCTCGGGTCCTCTCTGCCACTCGCTGAGCAGCTCATTTGCCAGGGCTCTTGCTCTCTGTCACGGGGAACCATTTTCAACACTCTTGAACCGGGATCTGGCTCGTGCCTATGATGGTTCTCCCACCGGGGGGCCATGGAGGCTTTATTAGTTTATGATTAACTATGATCGTCTTTTCCTAAGATGCTTCAAAAACTCCAGCGAGAGAGGGAAGCTGAAGAAAAACAGTTGGAAGCCAGTAAGGTGACACTGAAGAAGGAGCAAGAACAGCTGGAGAAAAAATTAACAGACGAGAAAAACAAACTGGAGCAGCTTCTCACCAAGGTGGCGGCCGCTGAGGAGCGAGTCGGGACGCTGCAGGAGGAGGAGCGGCGGAAGGAAGCCCTGGAGAAGACGCTCTCCCAAACCAGTATGGCGGCCTGGAGTGGGTGGAGGGGGGGGGGTGGGGCTCTGCTGGCTGGCTGTCTTGTCCCTTGTGGTTTGTGGGACCCGGGCACTCTTCAGAGCCCAGAAAGGTGGACACCCCAGAAAGGGGTAGTTCTGCCCTACAGGGCCGCTCTGAGTCAGCAGCGAGTTGCACGGGATTCTCCCTGAACATGACCTGTGAGATAGGCCCCTCATCTTCTAAGGGGCATCAGTCCAGTGTAGCGGTGTCTTCACACCCTGTCCTCTTCCCCCTGCACCACTGCCCATGGAGACAGGAGAGATGCTGCTCCCTTCATTAAAATCCAGGTTTTTAAAAAACCAGTCCCGCTCTCTGTTCCAACCTAAGCCTGTACAAGTGAGCTGTTCCTGTGTGTTACTCATGTGCCACAGAGACTTCAAAGAAAAGGCAGTGACTGACTGTCACTTTACGATCAGGCCCTCCCGGAAACAGCTGCATCCAGGGGTCCTTCTCTGGGCATCTGGTGTGGGCCAGGGTGGGCTGGTGAGGCTAAGTGCTGGAGGGGAGTGCCTGAGTGAGCAGCATGTCACTGTTTCATGGTTCACCCCCAGTGGGAAGATTCCTTCAGCCAGCCCAAGGCCACTGGTCAACCCACTAACTTGACATTTCAGAACGACAGCTTTCAGAACGGGAAGAGGAAGTAAAGGAAAAATCGAGGGAACTTCTGGCTGTCCAGCAAGAGATGGACTCCATGAGGGCTGACTTCGGCCTCCTGCGAAAGCAGTTCTTGACAGAGAGAAAGAAAGCTGAGAAGCAGGTGGCCAGCCTCAAGGAAGCCCTACATACTCAGCGAAGCCAGCTGGAGAGAAACCTCCTTGTGAGTACCTGCCACCTGGCAGCTTGTGAGGGCGCAATGCGTTTCCATTCTAAACACTGCCTCGATTCCGAGAAAAAACTACCCACCCATACTACTGTTGGTGGTGGTGTATGTATACATATTCTGTCTCTTTAAGCTAAGGGTCAGTCTTCCCTGGACTGTGCTGGGAGACAGTCATGTGAGCAGCCTGTCTGCAGAGCTGAGAGCTCAGGCTTGCTCAGATGCAGGACTTGGCCTCCTCCGACTGTCAGGGAGTAGAGGGCCGTGCTGAGCAAGCGCCAGCGGACTTCAACTCAGCTGCGCTCAGTGCTCACACCACGTCCGACCTTGCTCTTCTTAGTCCGTATTTTTTGTGTGCGCATCACTGCCGCCTAGTGGGAATAGAAGGCCCAGCCTTGCTCCTGGAGAGCTGCTGCTGGATTTGAACTGTCAACCACGTGGGCCGCAGTCCCGCACGCAAACACTATGCCACTGGGGTTCAGCCCAATTCTTCTTAGTCTGTATTCACTAATTAATCAGTATCCTAAAACGTTCTGGAAGTGTTGGGAGGGCTCCATTGAGCTCTGGTGGTGTAGTGGTTACAGGTTGGGCTGCTGATTGCAAAGTCAATAGTTCAAAACCCCTAGCCGCTACTAGGGAGAAAGACGAGGTTTTTCTACTCCTAAAAAGCGTTACAGCCTCGAACCCATACAGGGGCAGTTTTGTCCTTCCCTGTAGGACAGGAGTTGGTATCTACTTGATGACAGTGAGTTGGGTTTTTTTAGGTGATTGCATGCAGGACAGGAACATTGGTGGCACAGTCGATAAGTACTTGGCTGCTAACTAAAAGGTTAGTGGTTCAAACCCAGCAACCACTCTGCAGAAGAAAGGTGAAGCAGCCTGCTTCTATCAGGATTTTCAGCCTTGGCCCGTGTGAAGCAAATCTACTGGCTTAAAAAAAGGCCACTATAAATAAAAATAAAACAAAATAAAAAACCTAAAAAAAAGACCACTATGCATTCAAATTGACTCCATGGCCGTGGTGGGGGGTGGGGTGGGGTTGTGTGATGTCCCATGCTGTAAATGAACCCGGAGGGGCCTCAGAAAGGCCCAAGAGGTCACAGTGCCGAGTCCCCTGGAGCACAGTGCTACTCGGGACTGACTCCACGGCAACTGGTTGGAGTGGCTTTCATGAGAAAGGTGCTTTATGAGTCATTTGTTTCCCAGGGGTGATTAGACGAGATGGTGGTAGCAGCCATCATCTTTAGAGGTGTACATTGTAATCGTCTCAGTGTGATGGATATTAGTGCCATTTTACACTTACTTGAGGAAAGAGAAAATGGCTCACCATCAAAAGTAATAGTGCTGCTCTCTCGAACACATAGGACACATGCCAAAGAAGGTAGGTCAGATGGTCCCATTTTGCAGCGGGACACGCTGAGGCTTGGATGGGAAATAAAATTAGAGTAATCCACACCACCACATGTGGACCAGAGGTATTTTCCTCTTTTTGTGCTAGGAGCAGAAACAGGAGAATAGCTGCATGCAGAAGGAAATGGCAACAATCGAGCAGGTGGCTCAGGACAACCACGAGCGGGCCAGGCGTCTGATGGCCGAGCTCGTGCAGATGCAGCATGAGTACGTGGAGCTCAAGAAGCAGGTGGGCCGGGGACGTCCTTCGAGCCGCCTCTTTCCCTCAGGGCTCGGCAGATGAGATTTTAATACCACTTTTAAGCAGATGTGATTTTGTGAGAATTGCAAAAACCTGATTATAAGAATGTTTAGTCAAATCTCTTTCCCGTCATCAAATGTACAAATGCACTTGCACAAGAATTATTATGCCCTCCCCTCCTGGGCGGCCCAGGGCGCAGCTCCCCAACCGCGGCCGCCTCCTCCTTGGATGTGGCTCGAGCTGCAGGCACGTAGGGCCCCAGACACTGCAGAGCCGGAACCCGGAGCAGCTCGGAGGCGGTGAATAATCGCTATGCAAGTCTGCGATAAAGAATTACTATTCATAATATACTTAAGAATGTTATATTATAAAATAATATTTGCCATTTTAACCATATTAAGCATACAGTTCAGTGACATTAATTATCTTCACCATGTTGTACAAGCTTCACCACCGTAATTTCAAAGTTTTTTTATCATCCTAAACAAAAACACAGTAGCCCTTAAAAAATTCAGAGTAGCCGGGGGGAGGTGGGAAGAGTCTGAGTAACCCTGAAGAGAATGGAGGATCCATGAAATGCACAGTCATTCCGTGCACGACCCAGCGGGAGACACGAAGTCTATCCTATGGATGGAGCTGGAAGACAAACGGGCAAACATTGTGTGAACTGGCAAGTGTTTAGAGTTCAGTTTTTCCGGGTTTACCAGGGCCAGGATGGAGGGACCATGTGATCACTATTGAGAAGACCCCATGGAGGAAAGGCAGGGTTCCAGAGCTGATGGACACCCATCCGGGGGACATGAAAAAAAGGTGAATTGACAGAGTTCAGCTGCTGAGGCTATTGCTTATGTACAACCAAACACTTGACTGGGAGTTCATTGGCCTAGTAATGATTTATTTCATACTTCTGTTCCACCTCTGAGTGCATTGTGGTCGTGCCTGGGGTCTTAAACGCATGCAGGCAGCCCCCCAGAGCCACCGAGGAAGACGACTGGCGAAGAGGAGGCTCCTTGTGTCCCTGGACGGGTTCTCTTGTTCAGAGAGCAGAGCTGCACGCTCCCTGGCTAGAGGGACTGAAGAGTTGGACCAAGGATGTTGTAGACGAACCCTGATCAAAAGGTGGAAAATGTGGAACCTATTTTTAGGTGGAAGAACCCCTGATACTGCCCTTAGGTAACTTTAAAATCTTAAATCAGAAATATTCCTTGAAATCTTTTTTGTTTGTTTTGGTGGGGGGAGGGGGCATCACTGCCCTCTGGTGGCAGTGGGAGGCCCAGCCTTGCTCCTGGAGAACTGCTGCTGGATTTGAACCGCCAGCCCTGTGGGCCGCAATCCTGCACTCAACCACTACGCCACCAGGGCTCAGCCCTCCTTGAAATCTTAAAAACCAAGCCATAGTTTAGCTTAACCAGAATAAAAGCCTGTCTTCAGCATTGCACTCTCAAGGAACTAGCTCTACGGCAGCCCATGAACAACGGAAAACCCAGCCCCCTCCACTGAGCCGGCTCTGACTTGGCACCCCGCCGAAGCGCTCTGAGGTGGCGGGTCCGCATGGGAGCACACAGCCACAGCTTCTGGAAGGCAGCAGCTCTTGCTTAACCCACGGGACCACCAGCACCCTTTCGATTGACAATAGCAACTCAAAAAATTAGACAGGAACCTTCGAGGGTAGTGAGCTCATGTTAATAA
The DNA here is from genome assembly GCA_004026705.1 of Nesogale talazaci. Taxonomy (NCBI): domain Eukaryota; kingdom Metazoa; phylum Chordata; class Mammalia; order Afrosoricida; family Tenrecidae; genus Nesogale; species Nesogale talazaci. The sequence continues at coordinate 80,851 of PVJH01007904.1, read as the reverse complement.
GGAGCAACGCAGACACGGGAGTGGAGAACGCCTTCCCAATATGCAGCAGGTACTCAGTGTCCCTAAACTGTCCATAGGCAGACTGTTGGTGCTCTGTACTGCGCATTCTCAAACACGAGAGAAAGAAGGCCCTGTTCTGTCCCCTCAGACCCTGGAGACTGTTAGTAAACATGCATCTCCACGTATTTGTGTCAATGTCAGATTTCATATGCCCCATTGTACGGCTCAGCCGCACTTTGTCCCTTCAACTGCCAGTGGCCACTTGGGGTGGTTTCACCTTGGGGTGTTGTCCATCTTGCTGGAGTCCCCCTCCCAGGGCTGGGGGACCTACCTAAGGGTCGGATGTAACGCTGCGTTAACTTTCTGAAGAACTGCTGAGCCATGTTCCACAGCAACTGCGCCATTTTATATTCCCATCAGTACTCGATGAGGGTTCCAGTTTGGGTTTTTTTAATATAAATCATTTTATTGGGGGCTCATACAACTATCATAATTCATACATACACCCATTATGTCAAGCACATTTATACATATGTTGCCATTATCATTCTCAAAGCATTCCGGTCTCGTGATATCCTCGCCAACACTTGTTATTTTCCATTTTGTTTTGGGAGGGGGGACTAGCCACGTAGCTTGTGACGTAGATTTCCCTTTGATGCTGAGCATCTTCTTGTGTGCTTCTTAGTCATTTGTGTATCTTTGGAGAATCGCCTGACCTTTTTTCTTCCCATTGAAATTGGCACGTGTTTCAAAAAAGAGAAGCTGATGCCAGGGCTCAAGTAGAAAGAAAATATTTTTAAAAGGACAACAGATGTACAAATATGCTTGATATAGTGGACATATAGATTGTTATAAGAGCTGAAAGAGCCCCTAATAAATTTATTCCATTTTTGAAGAAAACGTGTTGGAATTTGGATGGTGACTGCATCGATCACTCTGGCTAGTATTGTCACCTAGGTAGAATATCTTCCCATCTGCACACGAGGCACCATTCCATTTATTTAGGTCTTTCAGCAGTGACTTACAGTTTTCATTGAACAAACAGAAATTTCATCTCCTTTTTTAACTTTAATCCAGAATTGTTTCCTTATTTTTCCTTTCAGACTGTTTATTTTTGGTTGTAGAAACTCAATTTTTGTGTTTTGGTCTTGTACCCTGCTGAATTCGTGTTAGACCTAGCATCTTTTAGGGGTATTTTTTTAAAATGCTTAGGGTAGTTTTTATATGTAGGATCATGCCATGTTTCTGCTTTTCCTGTTTGTCTTTTGTCTTGCTTAATTGCTTTGGCTAGAAATGGCTAGTGTAATTTAACTAGCAGTAGTGAAAGGGGGCATCCTGGGTCTTATTTCTATTCGTAGGGGAAAAGTTTTCAATCATTCACTATTTGAATGTGGTATTCAAAATATACTTTTTATATTTTTTTAAGTTTAGTAAGTTACTATATTAGTTTTGAAAGGAAAAGGAGTAATTTTATTGCATGACATTTGGTCTCATCTTCCAAGAACTACGTTTAAATGTTAAATTTCATGCCAGACAAAAGAACCAGGTAGCTGAGCAAAAAAAAAAAAAAGGCTCAAGGGGTACTTTCGATATCATGCAGTGTAACCAGAAGAGTGCGAAACCAGTAAACTGGTTAAGAATCTCTAATCCCAGGTGTCCTGTTACTCATTGTTGGCATCTGGGCCTCTTCTGGGCTGCTGTGACCCTCAAACACTGTCCTCTTGGCCATCTCTTTGACTATTCCGTTCCATCTGTGCCTTCCCTGTTCACACACACCCACTTTGGCTCAGGCAAAAATTGCTTTCATTTAAAAGGTCTCAAGCTTCAGTGCGCATAGATGCTTCTGTAAACTTCGTAGAGTCATAAAGTCTCTGGTGTTAAACATAATCTATTAACATTTCAGGAAGTTCCAGACAGAGATTTAATTGCTAGAGTTGCCATTTATTGAGAACCATTGGTGTTTTCTATCAATTCTCAGTTAGTGCTCACCTATCCGGGAAAGTGGTATGATCTGCACCTACAAGTGAGGTAATAGGCTCTAAAAGTAAGTCACTTGCCCTCAGGCATACTGCTAAGGGCTACTGGAAATGAAACTGGAGTCTTCCTCTTCGAAGAGATTGCCTTTCCTTTCCTTCAGGAACACTTCTGCACACGCTTTTCTGCTCAGCGTCAGCGTTCTCTGGTAGCTGACAATGTACCAAGTTTTTACAGTCCTAATATAGGAGTTGACATTTGTAAAGTGAAACATTACATACCGCATATACTCTAAGATAAGCCGATTCGAATATCCGCCAAGTCATCTAATTTTACCACAGAAACAGTTAAAAATGTGCTGAAAAACTCAGCTTATACTCCAGTACTTTCAGCAGCTCATTTCTGGTAAGTTCCTGACTTTGCCCAATGAACTTGACTATGACTCTCCTCCCCACTTTAAGATGGCAAGTCAGAAAGATTTGGAGAGAAGACAAATGGAAATCAGTGACGCAATGAGGACACTTAAGTCGGAAGTGAAAGATGAAATCAGAACCAGCCTCAAGAATCTCAACCAGTGTCTTCCAGAGCTACCAGTAGAATTGGAATCTATTTTTGAAAGAAACCAAAACTTAGAAGGAGAATTGGAAAGCTTGAAAGAGAACCTACCATTCACTGTGAATGAAAGGCCATCACCTTTTGAAGAAAAACTGAACTTTACCCAAGTTAACATAATGGTAAGGATTAAGCCTACTATTCTGTGGACTACACTGAAGGATAGTTTGGATATTGAAGACTAGGGCTCACTTTCCTCTAAATTAGAGAAAAAAGATGTGAGTGGTGGGTGGGAGGAGGAATGGGCTGGTTGGTTACTGACACCCCCTTTTCCCTTTGACAAAGGATGAACAGTGGCGTGGGGAAGCTCTCCGAGAGAAGCTGCGGCACCGTGAAGATCGACTCAAGGTTGCCTCTTACACCCCAGACTCCCTCTCCCGGATAGTTGGTACACTGGGGGTTAAAGTGCCTTCTGTTCACAGACTGCGCTCACTGTTCTCCACCGTAGCACAGACCATTTTATAGACTCCGCCATCGGGGTCGGTGTTCCCTAACTCTGCAGGGTGCTTTGTCTCAACTAAAACCAGTGGAACTTCAGTGTTTGGGACAGGAAAGCTACTTTTGATAGTGATAAAAATCACATCACAGTCCAGCGGTTGGGCGGAAATTAGGAATATTAGATAGTGGCTTTTACTTCAGAGTAGTTTGGCCCAGAACATACTATGTTTAAAACCTCTATGGGAGATTCTGGAACATACTATCGGTAGGCAACTAAAATGAGGAGTGTGGGAGCTTTATTGACCTTGAGATTTAGGTGTTGACTTAGATTCTCCAGCGACAGCGTACTGGAGGGAGCTGAAGTGTCGATGAGATGGAGGGCAGGGGCGTGGGCGGGGGTGAGGCTGCACTGCCTGGGCTGAGAGCAAGTCGTGCCCTGGTGCACAGCAGACAGCAGTCTCCTCAAGCCACGGGGCCCGTGTAACTTTTAAATGAATTACAGTTAAACAGAAGGAGCCTGGTGGTAGTGGCTGTGCAGCGAGCACTTGCCAACCATCAGCTGTTTCAAGGGTGAAAGGAGCTTTCTCCTCCCGTGAAGAGTTCATGTCCCAGAAACCCACAAGGGCAGTTCTACTCAGGGCTCTAGGGTGGGTCTCTGTGTTAGCACCGAAGCTGATGCTGACTTGATGGCAGTGCATTGTGAGTTCTTCACAACTAAGTTTAAAATTTAGCTCTCGACGGTCACATTTCCAACATCAAGAAAGTCTTCTGTTGCACAACCCTGCTGCACACGCTGACTCGTCTGTGGGTGCTAATAAGTTGGACTCGAGCATGTAGTACACAGTGAGGAGACACTGAAGGTAACAAGTGTAATCTTTTAAAATAATGGCTGAGAAATGACAAAGAAATATAAGGGTGAGGAAACTTGACACAGAAACCCTAAGGCTTGTGACAGTGGAGCGAGGGAGAGAAGTGTGGAACGCCCAGCTGATGAACCCAGCACGGTCCGGTCCCTGTGTATATATCGAGGTTATCCATCTGGCACATTCCCACAATACTTTTCATTTTGGGCAAAAGGATTTCCAGCAACTATTCCCCACCCCCCCACTTTCTGGTGGTCAGATATGCCTATCAAATGTTAAAAATTAGGAAGCTGACTCATATTTCTGGTACATTACTTTTATCTAAAACCTTGATTTTTATCACACTTTCCAGGCTCAACTCCGACACTGTATGTCCAAACAAGCAGAAGTTCTAATTAAAGGAAAGCAGCAGACCGAAGGCACTTTACATAGTTTAAGGAGGCAAGTTGATGCCTTAGGGGAATTAGTCACGTGCACCTCCGCAGATTCAGCTTCTCTGTCACCCAGTGTGTCTCAGTCTTCGGTCACTGAAGGACAAAGCCCGGTAAGAGCAAAGCATTACATGCCCTGGTACATGCAAAGTAGCTGAGAGCTTTGTGGTGTTTCACCTCTCTGGGAAACTTGTCTGAAGACAGACTTGGGGGGAGGGAGGGTAGACTTGGGTTTCACAAAAAACAAAAACAAAAAACCACCACCCAAAACCCTCAAGATCCCCGTGAGGAAGGAGGATACGCTGATGACTAGAGCTGGAAAGGGATGACTGCTAGGGATCTAGTCACATGTCCTTTTAAAGGTCTCCACACCTGAAATACTGTGTTTCTACCTGGTCAGTGGGCAGCTTTGGCCTTCTCGAGGCCAACCAGAGCCGTGGTTCAGTCTGTCGGTTTTTGGAGAAAGATGCTATGTCTGAGCCTGCTGCTACTTTTAACCTGGGCTGATTAAAAAAACAACCAAATTTTACATAAGGTTTTCTGTGTAAATCTGAAGTTCACGGGACTAATTAAAATAGGCAACATGATAAAAAATTTCTGGGACGCCTAAGGGGTAGCACAGTATTACTGATGATAGCTGCCATGTTTTAGTTTTTAAGTATCTGCAAGCATGCTAAAAGCTTTACATATAACTTCATTTTATCAAAATGTATAAAATGGTAAATTACCCGGTCAATATCACAGCAACAATTTTGTTCTTTGCCACAGAGCAGTATATTTCAGTGATTGAACCTCTGGAACAATGGCCACTTTCATAAGTCTAAAGGGGACACGGTAATCAGCAGTAGCAGGGCCAAGATTGGAACGTAGTTCATACCTTCTATGGTGGGGTGGGCCCCAAGTCAGGATTTCCCAAATGGAGCTTGTGCTTCAGGACAGGGCTTTACACTTCCACACAGTGTCCTCCCAACAGTTTTCTGCTTCTAGGGTTTAGTGGAACGCTCTTAGTCCCCTTGCAAGTGTATTGCATCAGGTGGGGGCCTGCAGAATTGTGTGAATCTGAAGAAGCCTCATCCATCAATCCCAGCACCAGAGACTCCTTGAGATATACGTGTCTAATTATATAAAACTACATCACTTTCACCCCCACCCCCATCCCTTCCTTGATTACTGGAAAACATGGCTTTGACAAAGGATTTCCGAATAATGATGTCTGAGAAGGGTGAAGGAAGAGAGTGCGAGGTGCATACCAGGCACTGAAACCAGCTCAGGGTGGCAGCTGGGAAGGATCCGAGTGCTCTAAAGACTAGAGGCTGCTGGCGGGAGGCATGAAGAGGCATTTCAGGAATCTGGAGTGGTAACCCAGGCCTATGTGAGAAAAAAGTTTGGACTAGGTTGGAGTTAGGGGCTGATTTCTAAAACGAACTCAAATTCTCACCCTTCTTTTCAGAGCCCCTTCTACCAGTTTCTACCAGGCCTGGCCGAATCCCGAGACAGTTACCTACACTGATGCCCCTCCCTGCCCCTTGCACACAGGGTACGTGCACACAATTCAATTGGAACATCTCATCAGAAAAATTAACCCTTTGCTGAGTTTCCATAGTGGTTTATCGTAACATTTCTCAAAAAAAAAAAGGTGCTCACATATATACAAGGGGGCTACAAAGAGGTTATGGGAAAATTCCATTATCTTTTTTTTTGGGTGGGGGGGTGGAATCACTGCCCTGGTGGGAGTAGGAAGCCTAGCCTTGCTCCTGGAGAGCTGCTGCTGGACTTGAACCGCCAACCCTGTGGGTCATATCCCACACACAACCACTACGCCACTGGGGCTCAGCGCAATTCCATTATCTTTTAATTCAGTTTTTCCACAAACCTTTTAAAGCCCCATTGCATTTAACCTAACCATTATGCTATCATTCAGTTCTTTCTGATTTTGCTTATGCTCTTACTGTTTGCCAATGTGTAATGCATCCTGTCTTTTAGGTGGAAAAATGGATCAGCCACATGCAGAATTCTGTTGCATAAATGAGGAAATGAATACCTACTCTACTACCTCACTGACTTCAGTTGGAATGCCACTTGCTTTTGTAGCAAAAATCCAGAGAATTCAGATGCTGAAATGGCAGTGTAGCTTTTCTTGTTCCATTAATACCAACGTTTCTTGTAAATCACTCACTTGTATATGTGGGAAGTTGTATGCAACTTAAACCAGGGTCCCAGGTGGCATAGGTTTTCTCTGTGGAATGTTTTTATAATAACTGCAAGTTTGGATCTAAAAACTGATAAATACATACATACATACACATATATATACACATACGGTATCAAAGAAACTGTACTTAAATGGTCTTTCATTTATATAGTGCCAAGAGTTATTTTTGGATTTTGCTTAAATTCTATTTTCATATGAAAATAAAAGAAAATCAAACTCGGTTCTGCCTTTCTATTTCTCAATGTTTACAGTAATTTAATGAGAATGGTCAACTTACATACAAACAGACATCTACCCTTTGCCTGGAGGTAGACAATATGCTGCACTGTCAACTAAGCATTATTTCGTTTGGAAATAATCTATTGCAAAACTAATACAAGCGGTTTCCCTCAGCCAAAAAATACAAAACTTTTTTGGCAGGAAACTACAACTTTATACTTTGGAGGTAAATTCCAGCTGTGTACAGACAATTTCTAAATTACAATAATTAGAGCTTACCTCCAGAATTTAAATGTAATACTTCTTTAGAAAGGGGTAACAATTAGTTACTGTTGCAACAGAATGTGGCAACAGAATTCTCAGGGAGAAAAATGAAACATGAAACTACATGTAATAGATTTCGATTTTAAGATATTCATAAGGGCTTTTCCCCCAACGTTATTAGGGAAAGGCCATTCTTCAAGGCCATTCCAACTCAGAGAGCCCGCAAGGTTTCTGAGACGGTAAATGTAAACTTTACAGCACCCCAAAAGCCCACTGGCCCAGATTGGCTGGGGAGTTTCAGCTGCTGGCCATTGAGGAGCAGCCCAGTGCTTAACCCACAGCACCACCAGGACTGCTCTTTTGGAACCATAGCAGACATAAATGTACGTTAATACAACACAGACTAGCACTTAACAGTTCTGAAAGTTACTTTGACTAGCACTGGATCATGGGATAAACTAAAGACAATGAAAATGGCATGAAATTTATTTACAATGAAGTTTTAGAAAGGCATCTATTTCCAAAAGAAAAACTATGTTAAGTGTCTTATATTTTACATTCTTTGTTTCATTTCTTAAGTCTAAGCAAAATGTTTTAACATCTGGCCTACTCACGATTATTTTTTGGGCTGGGTGAACAAACAAACTCAATTCGACGCTGACTTAAAAGTCAGCCTACAGGACAGGGTAGAACTTTACCCTGTACATTTCCAAGACTGAAACTTTATGGGACTAGAAAGCCCTGTTCCTCACTCCCACCTTGTGATTTGCAGCCCAGTGCATAACCACTGTGTTGGATAGTGGTGTAAAAGGCCACATTTTATCTTTTTTTGTTGTTGTTTTTGGGCATCACTGCCCTCAGGTGGTGGGAGTAGGAGGCCCAGCCTTTGCTCCGTGGAGCTGGAATCGAACCTCCATCTCAGTGGGCCGCAGTCCTGCGCACAACCACTATGCCACCGAGGCTCAGCCCCAGCCACATTTTATCTTAAGGGAACTGAACAGAACCAGACACTTTTTTAAAGAATACTGAAAATAGTGGGACACAGGAACAAATACTCTCCAAACTATGGTCTTGCAGACTAGAGTGAGGTGATACATGGTTTCAAAAGACCTTTAAAAAAAAAAAATCTGGGCCTCCTACTCCCACCACCGGAGAGCAGTGATGCCCCAAAAACCAAAAAAAAAAAAATCAAGGATACAGTACCAAACATTTTATTGTCTGTAAAAAATTCTTGAATATAATTATGCTGGAATGTCTAACACATAAGCAATACCAAGCACTGGGTGCTAATAAAGAAGGGTTCCTCCAGGTGCAAGGGCAATGAGTGACCTAGAGAAGCAGGTGACTGCACAAGCAGGAAGCTGTTGGGAGTTAAAAATTAAGAGGTGCCCATGTTCTCCTAGTGTATCGCCCAGCGCCTGGCACATGGGTGTTAGAGGCTGACAACTTGCTCCACTCAGCACCCAAATTTACTTATGGAGGCTTTCATTTACTTGCAAGTAACAGAATTTGGCCCCAAGTACAGTTAAGGGAGAATATAATCAGCCATTAGGGGTGCTGACTTCATACTGCAAACCTCTTAACGGACAACACTGAGATGCTAACAACAGGCTGAAACCAGCTTGTCACTCACTGATGTTTATTTGCTCCACCAGTATGTTCTTCTCGTTATGCAATAAATAAAGACAAAACTGATGAGTCAAAATACTGCATATTGCAAAACAGGCAATAAAATTCAACAAGTCAAATGTGTGCCTGAAGAAAGTCCTATTAAAGTTCAGAAAATAATGCAACCAATTTTAATGTAATCTAGATACAGGTACTTTATTTACAAATATTTAGATTAATAGCATTTTGTTACATCAAATGAAGAGTACAGCAGTCTAAATAAATCCGCCTGTCACAAAAACCACTTCAGACCCACTGTAATTAGCTTTGGGAATTAGGGCATTGCACCGTAAAACAAGCTGCAGTCTTTAGTTTGATTGCTACCTTAGATCCCAATGAGTGGTGGGCTTGTCTTAATTTGTAAATAGCTACACATACCAGCAGGTCATGGTCCCTGGGCAAGAAGTTGCTTGTGATGCAACAGTGTAAGCAAAGTGGATCACTGTAAGTCTCTCTAACAGAATACCCCTGTACTTCAGGAATCTTGTTTTGTAAAAAGCTTAAAGAGAAAAAGAAAGATGAGCTCACAAATTAACCAAATTCTATTGTCTGCACATTCCAGGTTTGGCTTCTATTTAACATTGACTGTACAATACTCTGGTACTACCACGTATTTATAAACCAGGAAGATTCACTTTTTTAGTGTCCTTAAGGAGGGATTTAAAGTGTGTATTTTAAACACCACATTTAGGCTGACTGCATTTTGTATAATGTGCTAAAGTTTATGTATTTCAAATAACATCTTGATTCCTAGCCTCTGAAATCAAATTCAATTAAAATCAGTGAGCAGCTGAGCAAACTGCTAACTCTGTCTAGAAAAATCAAAATTGTTTCTCTTAAAATACAGTATTCTTTCAGTGGTCCAACTACCTAAATACAAAATCATAACTTGCTTTGTATCAGCACAAGCATTTCACCTTTTGATATACTTCCCTTTCACAAAACAGCGTGGTGCCATCGTGACATTAAATCGCATCTTCTGACGGTGAGCAGAGAGAGAAATTACTTGAAGTGTAAAAAATGCACAATTTAAAATCCCAGAACAGGCGTTCTGTCAGGTTCAGAATCTAACCAATCGAAAAAGATAAAAGTATAAAAGCTTAAAATGTGCAGTAATAAATCCAGCCTTTTTTCTTCTTCTATACAGTAAGGCAAGAAATGCAGCCTGTGATGCAAAATGTTTCCAAAAAGAGAAAAAGCGTATTAGCACATTGTCAAGTGCACAAGAACAGTTCAGAAAGTCAGCAGCTGAGCCACAGCGCAAAGATGGAACAGACTCTGCTAGTGTTAATCCTCTCACGCCAAAAGCTCTTTCCAGCATAATGTCCCCGAACACTGGCAGCACCAAGGAGTGGAGCTAGTACTGTGAGCTGCAATTGTGTCTGTTTTCTTTTGGGAAATGGAAGGGAGTAACATGGTCACACATAGTCATACTGTACAAACTGGTACTTTGTACTGCTCTAATGCCAGTAATCAATTTATTTTCTTCATTAAAATAATATACACAGAATGTATTGTTAGTTCGGTTCCTTCAAATTTTATACATATTTACTTTTTGTTAAAGAGAAAAGAAAAAAATGGTGTAAAAATAAAAAGATAAAGCAATTAAGCACAAGAGTAAAAATAATAAATGGTTTTTTTTTTTCCCTATACAAAGCTAAGACAGCATCAAATCTGAAAGAAAATGCCACCCACATAACAGGGAGTTTGACAAAAATAAAACAAAAAAGCAGAGAACCCTTTCTCTACCACCAGAAGTCATTTCACAGCAATAAACTTATTGATTATAACATACATACTTGAACAGTTAAAAATGGGAAGAAAGGCTTTTGATATAATCAAATTAAACCATACAGTGAGATAGCCTTGCCAAAAAAGGTAGGAAGAGGTGGATAAAAATCATAAAGTCCAGCATCAGTGCTCAGTTTAAATCATGTATTGTGACAACTATCACAAGAACAATCAAGGGGGAAAAGAGTCTAGATTTACCATGCAGGAGAGATTTGTAACTCTACTTGCTTTTGATAACCTGATTACATCTAGATGTTTAGCAGTTTAGTATTGTGTTAAACTGTTTCATTTTTTACAACAGAGTTTTGTTTTTTCTTTTTTAATTAAACCCAGTAAGATGTACAGAAGACAATGAGGCAGTAAAAAGTACTGCTTCCAACAGACATAAGTGAAAGGTCAAGTGATGAGCCACAGGCAAAGAGGTCACTAGCAGCCACAGCCTTCTCTCTGGGGCTGGGGCTCACTGGTTAGCCGACCTCCCTGCGGGGCTGAGGGTTTGTGTTGTACACCAGACTCGGCAGCATTCAGATCCAGGCTTCCATCCTGAATATTCTGATAGATTTTCTTGGCAGCCTCAAGAAATGCATCTTCTACGTTTTCTCCCCTAAGAGGCAATTAACAACTTTATTCCAGAACCACAGTTTTATGCAAAGGATAAGACATTATACACTAACCTTTTTGCTAACCTTTAGTCAACTGCCATGAAGTCTTCAACTTAGCCACTGTCATCTAATAAGAGATTACCAGAAGACTGAGCTAAGAGACCAACATGGTAAAGTTTTCTTTGGAAAGCATATACACTCGTATGTGACGGAGAGTGGTTTCAACAAACCCTACTGGGACCACTCTGTGTTCTATGATTAAACTGCTACATATTAATCAGAAATGTGACAGTAAACACGGGCCATTTCAGTGACAGGAGAGTGTACATTCCAAATATACACAAAAAGATTCCAGGATTTACAATGATCTCACGAGGCAGGCATGAGATGTGCTCCTTCATTATGTAAAGGTGACACACGTCAAGCTTAGCGACCTATGCTCACTCTGCAGCAGCTCCGAGTGAGGCTGAAGAACACAAGTGGGCCACACAGTAAGGAGCTCACCTCACCTCACTGCCACTGCAAGGAATGTTTGAGCTACTTACTAAACTGCACTACGCGTCATCAGGTTTAATAGGAGCAAAGGAGAACGACTGGAAAATATTAGGCTTCTGGTTATTCTCAGCTTCTGAGCAATTCCATAAGTCGTTTTTCACCATGACCAGAAGTATCATATGAAGAAGCTGATCAGGCTTGGGTCTGAGATGCCAGACTCAACCTCAGATGTTAAAGTCAAACACTTAGGAAATGCAAGAACGTTTCATATTTAAAACCTAGGCTACAAATGGGTATAAAATCAAGGCACCATCTTTAGGTAAAGTAATAAAAATTAATGTTATTCTGAAACTTGAAATAGGAAGAAGTTTATTATTCTCCCTATCATGAACACTATACATTTAAGATAGAAATGTCTTTTCCTAGAGTAATGTACTTTTTGCCAAGTCAATGTTCTACTTTAAGAAACATCAAAATAAGCAAAACGTATTCTTCACTTTGGCTATACTTACGTTTTTGCACTTGCTTCAAGGAACAATAAGCCTAAAAATAAAATCCACACTATGATTAGGACATTTCAAACCAACACGTAAGGGCAAGGTCTCCAATAACAGCTGAATAAAAGTTTCCCATAAACTGTTAGCACACCTACCAGTATTTGACGAGTACATGAATTTGAGATAGAACTCCTACATTTCTCAAATACTTGTACAACCCACAATAAGAATCTCAAATGGAAACAATTTATTAAAAAACAAAAACAACAAATAAGCTACACAATCAAAATTCCACCTTTCCTTACAAATTCCCCCAGATGTGACCACCCCTCCAAGAAAAGCCCCAAAACAAGTCTTAAAAACGAAAACCCACCATTTTCTTCAGCAAACTGTTTGGCTTCTTCATATGTAACATCTCTCTGTGCCTCCAAGTCTGCTTTATTCCCTATGAGAATTATTACCTAATTTGTGACCAAAAGAAGAAATGTCTTAAAACAAAAGCAAAGCATTTAAATGAATGCACTTTTCCATTTTCTTAAAACGTCTTCACTATTAGCCAACATGATTACTCTGTGTCCTCTGAGAAAATCTATCGACTGTCATCTTCTGGTATTGCAAAAAAGTTGCTCTAATGCTCAGGGCTGACTTCTCTGCCTTGACTTCACTGGCCAGCAGGTCCCCTCAGGAGCCACTGTCCTGACTGAACTCTTTGAAAGGCATCCCAACAAAACCAAGACAAGTGGATTATTGAGATAACTTGCCTACCGTCATTCAAAGATCAAGAACTGTTTGGAATAAAGCTAGGAATCTATGAACCTCTTGACTCCCTCTCATTTATAGGTGTATGCAAATGTCTCCATATTGAGTAAAAATACAGGGGTACAATTACTTTTGAGATATAGACAAATAGATTATGGGATTGGAAGATTAGGACCATGGGATATCTCAGTGCCTCTACTGAAAACAAGAGAGGAAAACAGAAAGCAGAGACTCGAAGGAGAAAGTAAAATAGGACAAACGGTCTGGGTTCCTAACTACCACTACTTATAATAAAGACTGAAAGAATGGGAGAAAATGTGGAACAGCACCTCAAATTTCGAAATAAAGAAAAATGTGAGTCTACGCCTCAAGAACCATGAAGTCACCTTGTAGCGAAATAATAAATTGGTGTTAAGAAACAAAGCAAAAAGTCCAACCAAAAAGGGGCAAAGGATATGAACCAAAGGGGACATTTAAGTGGTTAACAAACACACAAAGAGATATTCACAATTATTAGCCATTGGAGAGAAGCAAATCAAAATCACAGTGAAATACAATCTCACCCCTGCAAAATAGCACTGATTTTTTAAAAAATGTAGAGGAGAATGGAGCTCAATATATACTGTTGGTGGGATAAAAATGGTTTAAACCCTATGGAAAACAGTATGGCACTTCCTCAAAAGGCTGCTCGCAGAAATAGAGAATCCAGCAATCTCACTCCTAGGGGTGTATCCTACTGAAACAAGGACGGACAGACATATGAACACTCATATTCACTACCGCCTTGTTCTAAGTAGCAAAAAGATAGATGAGTGCATAAAATATGGCACATATATAATGGAATATACACAATGACAAAGACTGATGAATCTACAAAACAATATGGATGAACCTGGATAACATTATGCTGAGTGAAATAAACGAATCACAAAAAGTCAAATACAACTTATTGCTTTTTTATGAAGTAAAGTTTGGCAGCAAAGTTCTTTGATGGTTACCAGACATGGGAGACAGAGGAAGAGAGTCACTTACTAGGTAACAGGCACAGGTTCATTCTGGTGAAGGGAAAGGCAACACGGAAGTCAGCACAAGACAAAAGTCAACGAAAATGCTGAGAGGTGTGCAAAGCTAAAGGCCAACTATAACAAATGCTTCATATAAACAATTCTCTAATACTAATAGTAATTACAATGTTGTGAGTAGTTCCATAAATCAATGGGTAAGTTATTCAGGGGGACAGGGTGTGTATGCACCAGTAAGTGGACTGTGTGTGTATATGTGTGTGTGTGTGTGTGTAATATACAGGAATCATGTACATATATGTACAGGTATAGTTGTTTGTGCTATTTATATATTTATGTAAGTGCACACATGGGTCCCAGTTATGGAATTTTGTCTCTTGGAACAGTTACTGTGTTTGAAGGCTCAGGATCAGTCTCGGGTAGATCTATGTCAATTGACACAATATTCTTCATAATGATAACGCTCTCTAGCTGGTGAGTATTCTGGGGTCTTAAAAGTGTTTAAGCGATCAATTAGTATGTAATTACTGCTCTATTCCTGTCTAGAGCAAAGAAAAATTTAAGGACACCAAAGTTAACAGCCCACAAGAAACACATCAGACTTAAAGAAGTTGACAATGTCCAGTTACCACTACCAACTATGCTACCATGGATACAACAGGTCTCCATTAGAGTGGAACAAAATGTAGAATAAACTTGAAATTCATTTTTAAAAAAAGAAGAAAGAAAGAAAGAACACTCTTACTGGAGTGATCAAGTCTGGAAGAAGCCACAGAGACTATTGCCCTAAAAGAACCTTTTAACTTGGTTCTGAAGCCATTCTTAAAACTCACCGTTCAGTCAACTAATAGCTGTCTATAAAATAAACAGTAACCAAAAAAAATGAACAAACAGTAACCCCGTTCCTTAGAAAAATTAAATATACAAGATCAAATGGGCAACGCAGTTCCTAAGGCAAAGATGAAAAGGCAAAGAGGGGCAGAGAACTTGAAGGACAGAAACAAGAAAAACAGAGTAAAAATGGGGAAGTACCAACTCATTTCGGGGACAGCAATCAATGTAACAGGAACGTGTGCATGAGTTGTTGAATGGGAAACTAATAACCTGCATGGATAAGACACACTAAATGTTCTCCCAAAAAGATAAAATAATAGCATCACCTATAAATACTATGCACCTTACAAAATCAACTATATAAAACCATGAAGCTAAAAATCTTTAAATCGCAGAGAATATAAGGGGGTAGGGACTGTAGACTAACAAGACAAAGAATAACCAGAATGGAAATGAGAATGTTCACATATTGTGAAGATTTACTCAGTATCATTGAACTTGGGTTGAAATTGTTAAATGGGAACCTAAACTGATGTGTAAACGGTCACCAAAACAAACACAAAAACTTATTAAAAGATAAAAGGAACCAAGACCCGGCAATGATCTACCAGGTAGAACTATAGAATCAGGGGGTCTAAGTTCTTAAGAGAGTTCATAGCAGTCATAAGGCAAACATTCTCTAAAGGACAGATGGCTATTTTATAGCTTTTATGATTCCACATAGTCTCTGGAACGTGCATGTTTTTGTTTTTTAAAATGTTAAAAATCATCATTGGTTCGCAAGTCATAAAAAATAGACCAGCACAAGGCCCACAGTTTGGCAATGTGCAATCTAGAGCAAAAATTTTAATAGTTTTACAGAGCATAGTACTGAGGTCCATGGACAAGCTCCAAAAATTCTGTGAATATTCTGAGTCGAAATGCAAACGTGAGCATGGATATTCCAAGTAAAAGTTTTGGGTTCTGATAAGATTTTTAAATGCTCTGTGACCCTTAAACATCCCTAGTTCAATTGCTTCAGGCTACAAGTGAAAAAATAAAGCTCAAAAAATGAGAATGAACTTGCCAGAGGCCATTTAGGTGGTCAGTCACAGGAGGACAGTACCAATGCTATTCTCTAACAAAAGTCAATCCGCCAATCTTACCAGTGAAGACATATTTACTAAGCCAGACTTCTGCTGCTTGGGGTTGGGGTGTAAATTTGGGTACTAGAACAGACAATAAACCCAACAATTCATTCCTCTTGATTGTTGACTAGCATTCCATACTGTTGGCATACCAGGTTGTCTGTTGAGAAATAAGTGGGCTCTTTCTAGGCTTTGGTTACTGCAAATAAAGCTGTGAACATTCACATGTATTTCTATGTGTACTGCACTGGGTTCAAAGTGATAATGTATGTTAAAGTTCTAGGCACAGTCTCTAGCATACTAAGCCTGTAATGTTAACTCTCAATATGATTAAACTGTTTCCTGACAAAAGCCAATCTGACCAACAACTGTGTATTTATTGAGGCAGGCCTCAGCTAGGAGCTAGGGATACAAACTAAGCTAAGCGAGATTCAGGTCTTGCTCTTGAAAAACTCAGTTATAGCTTTCTTCACACTACTCCAAAATCCTCAACAGTATCCACCAAAACCTTACTTACCTCTGAAGATCCAGCTCAAATGCTACCTCCTCTGTGAAGCTGGGTTCTTCACATGGTACTGGTTTACTTGGGCTTCATAAGCACGGCACCAGCCACTCTATTTCTACTGCATATTTTAATCTGCATTGCAGCAGTTAATTTGTCCTCTACCTGCTAGACCACACGCTCGCAGGGGCTGAGGATTCACAGTAATGTCTGTGTACTACAAGGTCTGCCATAGTGGATGCCCTTCAAAATATTGGTATCTTTTTAAGTCTGGGTAAGATGCTGTGGTGGGTAAAAATTGTGTTCTCTGGAATATTAAAACCTAATCTCTATTATGTGTGATGTGGTCTTGTTTAGAAATTATACCTTTGGGCTGAGCCCTGGTGGCGTAGTGGTTGTGCGCGGTACTGCGGCCCACTGGGTTGGAGATTCAAACCCAGCAGCAAGGCTGGGTCTACATCCCATCACCAGAGGGCAGTGATGCCCCCAAAACAAAAAACAACCAAAAAATAAAAAAAAAAAGAAATTATACCTTTGCAGATAGAATAAGTTACCAAGAGGTCAGAGTGGAGTAGAGTTGGTCTACTCCAACAGACAAGTGTCCTTATAAAAAGAGAGAGAAACACAGACACAGGGGAAACCGTCAGATGAAAAAATGCAGAATGGAGTTCTGCTGTTACATTTTAAGGGATGTCTAAGAATACCAGAAGCTGGGAAAGAAAAATACAGGTCTTTCCCTAGCGCCTTTGAAGGCAGCATAGTTCGGCTGAGTCCCTGAATTCAGACTTCCAGCTTCCAGAATTACGAGGACAACTTTCTGTTCCTATAAGTCAGCCACTTGATTATAGCAGCCCTAATACTAATATAAAAGCTATTAATTCAAAGCAGGCACTTCACCTTTATTTACATTGATACCTTTATGGGCATTATTAGATTCTTATTGAGCCCTCACAAATAACACAAAGAGACCCTTCAGAAGTTTTAACTCCTACCAACACAAAAACCCAACTCCAGGTCATCAAGTCAATTCTGACTCCTATCAACCCTCTGAGTCTCTGAGGCTGTAAAGCTTGCGAGGAGCAAACAGCCTCATCTTACTCCCTGGGAGGAGCCGACAGGTCTGAGCCCTCGACCTTGTCAGTTAACAACCAACACTTTCCCACAGGGCTCATCTCCCCCCTTGGTAGCGTGTCGTGTAAAGAAGGCTTTAAAACTGCAGGTTAATTCAGGCTTCACAGCCTCCACTTGAAAGGAGAGAATTAGTCTACCTATACCTAACATTTTTTTTCAAAAACAATAAACATGAACAAAACTATTTATTGTAAGATAAAAAATCTGAGCTAATTAAAACTTAAAAAGTGTATTTGTTCCAATTAAGTTAAGAATACAACAAATATTCTCTCATTCTGGGTAACCATACATAAAAGTTCTACCCATAAATGGCTTTCCTTTTGAGTTTTGATTTTAGACAAAATATAAGTAACATTTAACTTACAGTATTTGGATTGGTGAGGTTCCTTGCATCTGTCAACCAGCTGCTTAAGTGGTTATATGTACTTCTTCTGTAAAAATTAAAGTTATGACTGTGATACACAGTTATCATTAAATACTTAAAAGAGAAATCTCATTAAATATTTGTAATATATACCTTAATCAATAGATTAAGAAAGTCAGCATTTCTACTATGATTAAATCCTAAGTTCCCAAACTTACATAGCCTACGGCTCCCTCTAAGAAAAAAAAAAAAAGTCAGCTTCCCACTGGCAATGAAAAACACAGTCCCGGGCTGAGCCCCGGTGGTGTTAAGTGTTTGAGTGCGGAACTGCAGCCCGCGGGCTTGGCAGTTCAAATCCAGCAGTGGCTGGGTAGCGCCCACGACCACCAGAGGCAGTGATGCCCACAAAAGAAAAGAAAAGAAAAGAAAAACACAGTCCCTAATCCAGGATGAAGTACAGGCACTTGCTTTTGCAACCTCAGCGTCATTGCAGCATCCTCTCAGAAGGTGGTGTCTCCCACTCTGGGTCACACTGGACTACAGTGTTCCCTACGGAACAAATGACGCTAAATACAACACATTCTAATTAATAAAAAAAAAAAAAAGCCAAACGTATTTTTAAGTAAATAATTCAATAGCCAATAAGTATGCTAACTACTTACATGTCAGAAGTAAATTATTCACATTAAAAGTGTATGTGTATTGCCGCATGGGAAGAACTGGAGGAAATCATGTTAAGTGAACCAAGCCAAGCACAAATGGACATGTACAACATGAATCACTGAGGTAAGCTTAAAAAAAAAACCACAGGGCATAGGGGAAAAGCGATTATATACATACATCCCAGGGGTGAGATACAGCGACTATGGAAGGGGCCAAATCCAATCCAGGGATACATATGGGAGCCAACTAAATAAGGGGGGGGAAAGAAAGGAGATAAAAAAAAAAAAAGGGTAGCAGGGCAGCAGGGCTCTCACCCACCCAAGAGGCAGGGGTTATTTCTATCTCCACAAGAGATGGAACGAGAAACCAGGCTTCAACCCACACACCAAGACGTGAATACAACATTACCGGCATGTACCAGGGAACTATGTGAACACACACATTCCCATCAGAAGAATGCACTTTAGAGGCTAGCACTAGGGCTACAGCTTGAGGAGGGACGTATCTCATCTAGAGAAATGCATAGGAGTGCAGAGGGAGGAGAGGACATTCTGGTCATCAAGCCCAAAGGACGATGTTCCTGCTCAGAGCGGACAACGCACAGGGAAGACCGTAGGGTTGGCCCCACCATGAGACACGTACACAATCTGACCCCATCACACTGTGGCAAAACACTAAGGGCATGAAAAAGAGCAGCATGAGGAATAAAGTGATGAAAACCCTGGGGAATACAAAAAATAGACTTTGGAGAAAGAGTGTGGTACCCCGTAAGACTCGACTAAAGGCCAACAAACAGACCTTGAACTATTACCTTCAACTATTTATAGGTTTTTCCATTTTTGTCAGCAGTTTTCTTTTTGTTGTTATTGTTTTGTTTTTTTCTCCCAATGATTTTATTGGGGGCTCTTACAGATCTTATAACATTCAACATATCATTTGTATCAAGCATACTTGTACACATGTTGCCACATTCATTTTCAAATATTTTCTACTTGAGTCCTTGGTATAAGCTCCTTCCCTCCTCCCTTATTTTAAAATAAGTCATTTTATTGGGGGTTGTTGCTATTGTTTTATTGGGTTTTTTTGGTCATTAATGTATCTGCATGTCTATCTAGATTAATAATTCAGAAATGAAAAGAATGGGACCAATGGTTCTAGGGGGATATGGGATAAGGGGAAGTGGGAGAAAATAAAGGGAGGGGGAGCCAACCCATGGGCAAGGGAACAACAAGTGAACTAAAACCAATGGAGAAAAGGGCATAGGAAGCCTACAGGGGCTGAATCAAGGGCAATGTCACAGCAAGGAATTACTAAACCTGAATGATGGCTAAACATGATGGTGGAACAAAAAGAAATAGAGCAAAGAATCAGGTCAAGGAGGTCTAAATTCAGGCAAGTACATATATAAGTATAACGAGGGGGTTAGGACCATGCGCTCACAGTATGTTAAAAATTAAGGTTGCCTATGGCACTGGGCCTCTATTCAAGCACTCTATCAACACAAGAACACTTTGTCCTAATAATCCAGCATTCTGTTATGCTCACCTTCCCGACACCATCACTGAAGGCAAAATGGGTGAATAAGCAAATGTGGTGAAGAAAGCTGATGGTGCCCAGCTATCTGGGGTCTTAAAAGCTTGAAGATAAACAAGTGGTCATCTAGCTAAAGAAGCAACAACGTCCACATGGAAGAAGCACACCAGCCTGTGTGATCATGAGGTGTCGATGGGCTCATGTTGTCAGACATCTAAGACCCAGAACAAAACCATACCCAATATGAATGGAGGTGAGGCATAGAGTGAAGACCCAAAACCCATCTGTAGACAATTATACATCCTCCTACAGAGGGATCACATGGAAGAGATGAACGTGTCAGGATGCAGTATAGCACCTTTCCTCTACTTCTTTGGTGCTTTCTTCTCCCACTATTATGACCTCAATTCTACCTTACAAATCAGATTAGACAAGAACATGCACACTGCTACAGATAAAAGCCCGCAACACTGGGAATTCAGGATAGATAAACCTCTCAGGGCCAACAAGGAGAGTAGAAATACCAGGAGGATAGGGGGAGAAAGGGGGACTCCATCACAAGGATCAACCTATAACCCATTCCCAGGGACACAAACAACTGAAGAGTGGGTGAGGGGCAATGGAGGATGATGTAAGATTTGAAAATAATTACAACTTATCAATGGCTCGTAAGGGAGGGCAGGGGGAAAGGAGGGGGAGAAATGGGGAGCTGATATCAGAGGCTCTAGTAGGACGAAAATGCTTTGAAAATGATGATGGCAACATATGTGCAAACATGCTTGACACACTGGAAGAAAATATGGACTATGATAAGAGATGTAAGAACCTCCAATAAAAGTATTTTAAAAAAAAGAGAGGTGTGAGTAAGAGTAATGGAGAAGAGAGACAGCAATCTCTATCCATGTAAAATGTTCTTTAAGATGTAAATACTGACACAATGGATGATGTATACATGGTGATTAGAGCTGAGTAAGACCCCACTAAAATGACTTTTAAAAAAGAGAAAGTGCTATGTGTAAACAGACAAATGAACAAGCATGGAACAAATATAGAAAAGTGACAGACATTTTGAAGAGTTGTATGAAAAAAAATTTTTTAAAGAGCTTTATGAGCCCCCAAACAAAATGATTAATAAATTTTAAAATGTGACAAAATAATTCAGAACTCAAATTTTTAAATCTTAAATAAAAACTAAAATATATTCTTAAAATCAAAATCATCCAGCTTTCAATCACAAAACAAAGTAACCAACAATGTCCAATTAAGAGCGCCTAACTGGGAAGCATTTTTCTGCCTGTCTGTGAACCTACTAATTTTCAATCAAAAACCAAGATTGTCACACTGCTCTACCTAGTATACAATCTATCTTTTCTTAATAATAATTTAAAGAGAACACAAACTGCAACATCAATGTTTAACTTTAAAGTGGCACCTAATATACGCGAGTAAACTCAAGGGCCTATGTATTTAAAAAAGCTAGCTGATCCTTTTTTTTTTTTTTTTTTCTTATTTAGGTAGCTAAATCCTTTGTGGATTCAAAATGACCTCTTTCTCCCTTTCCTATAAACAAGAGTTAATCTTAGAAAGGCTCCTTTGCACGGGCCAAGTAGGCCCTAAGATAACAAACAAATCAAAATAATTTACAGTATTATACAATCAAATCCATCAAAAGGCTGAAGATAATACAAATTTTGAAGGTTCAAAATGTTCTGTTTTATAAAATTTATAGATTCACGAACATTAATTCACCTTCCTCAGCTAAGAAATGAGGATGAAGAACCCACAAAGATATAAATGGTTTCACGGAGCCAGGCTTAAGATCCTTTTTCACCCTAGCTGAGCCCCTGTGGCGCAGTGGTTGTGTGCGGGACTGCGGCCCACAGGGTTGGCGGTTTAATTCCAGCAGTAGCTCTTCAGGAGCAAGGCTGGCCCTCCTACTCCCACCAGAGTGGGAAAACATCCCTTTTCACCCATCACATATCCTATACTACTTTAGTCTTATGAATACATTTAATTTCTCCAACTGCTGGTGCTCACATGAACCTTAGCTAGATACATACAATCCTTTTGCAGGGGGAATGGAAAAGAATTCCTTATTTGATTTCTTTTTATCATATTGCATCACATTATATGTTAAGTCACCACTTGAATTTTTAAAAATCTTAGGTCTTTGTGATTTCAAATTTTCTAAGTAAATGATAATCAAAGATAATTTCTAAAAAACACAAGTTTTATATTAATGCTCACTATGTGTAATACTGGCAAACCTTACTTTTACACAACTAATGTCTCACAGCACAAATGGAACTTTTTAATAACACAAGTTCAAAAAATTTTATACTAATTTTGGTAACTTAAGATTTCGAAGTTATCACAGAGAATGAATTACAAACTGCCAACACTTTAACCAGCAGACAGAAATACCGTTCTATAAAAGTATTTCGAGGATCATATGATGCTATTGTTTGAATATACTGGAAGACAACCCACAGACATAGTTCGATCCTGCCCAACAGGGTCGATATGAGTCAGAATCAACTTGATGACAGTAAACGCTACACAAGTTTAAAATTCACTATTGTTATAATTTAAAATCTAAAAATACAATATCATCCAAATATTAAGTGTATCCCAAACTTTGGTGTGCTTAGATTTTAAATAACTGATATGGTCAAATGACTCTCATGTCAAGAAAGTACCTGCAATATTACAGAAGATCCGGGGGTGGGGAGGGAATGAAGGGGTTAAAAACAAAATCCATGTCAGGTAACATTGTCACTAAAATGTGAAACTGAATGAAACACACTTAAGACCTGAACTCACTCACTGCCATTCAGTTCCTTCTGATTCACAGCTGCCCTTACAGGTTTCCAAGACTATCAATCTTTACAGTAGGAGAAAATCCTATGAAGCAACTGATAATCTGAACAACCGACCTTACTACAGGTAGCAGGCCAATGTCTAACCCACTACAGGATTGCAGTAGTTTTTTAAGTGAATCAACTATGGAAGTATCAGTTTCCAGCTAATGTTCGTTTGATGACTTTAATAGTCAAGTTTTGTCAAAAGTACTTACTGTGCTTAAAATAAACTTAAAACCAATACAACACACTAAATTTAATAATGCAAAATGTAAAGAGCTTGGGCTGAGCCCCGGTGGCGTAGTGGTTGTGCGCGGGACTGCGGCCCATTGGGATGGAGGTTCAATTCCAGCAGTGGGGCTGGGCCTCCTACTCCCACAACCGGAGAGCAGTGATGTCCGCCCCCACCCCCCCAAAAAAAGTCAAAAATGTAAAGAGCTTTTTTTTTTGGTCAGAATAAATATTTTAATTTACTCAAAAAAGGTACACAAAAGCTACAAAGTTCATGAAAAGTGCTCAATTCCCAGTAAGGTCTAGGTTGAGATGTTGGGGCAAGAGGGGTAAAAAGAGCTACAGAACATGAAGTCTGGAGAGAAAAGCATCAATGCTCAGTTGTTAGGAAGCTCTTCCCCAGCCTCCCAACTGAGGGACAGTCTGGAAATGCTACTTTGTGCACATTGAGCCAAAAATCTTCATGCGAATTTGATTTTTGAAAGTTCTGGGATGTTTTTTAACCAGCCTTCAAGAACTTCAACGTCAAACAGACGCTGTTAACACTAGAGAATCCTGATAGAAGCATGGCTCATGGACCAAGGAAGTTTTCCTTGCCTCGGAGTCCATTCGACAAAGACTCCACCCCAGCCTCTGAGTCCCACATAAACATTAGCAAAACTGTGTGACCCTGAAAAAGCTTCTTTTGTGTAGAAATTTTTGGGCCAAATATGTTAGCATGCATTAAGTGGGGAAACAGTTTAAAACATTTCCCAAATAAGTCCATCCAATATCACATGGTGCTAAGCTCCCATCATGTCCATGGCCCCACAAAGAGAGGAGTCATACTGCTTTACATCAACATGAAATGCAATCCTACTCCTTTCCAGCTTACAGTAGATGCACCATATAGGGTTTAATAAAGTGGTTGTTTACTACAAAAACAAAGTGGGACAGCTTCCTACCACATCCTTTACAATCCAGATTTGTTACTTTCTGTCATGTGTTATACATTTCAGAACTAGTCACATAAATTAAACTCTACTACATGAGGCATGGCAAGACACCTCAAGTCACAGCCAAATAACACTATTTGCATTAGAGTACAGTGATTCTATGATTATCCTTATTTTAAGAAGAGTTGTATTTTTAACATTAGAGAACAAACAGTAACTCAACAAACTACTTTCTACTGATGTAAAAAGAGCAGATACACAGTATTACTTCAAATAATTCCATGAATGCTCTTTTAGAAGTATATTCTTTCATCCTCTTCACCATCTTCTCAATTCAGAAAACAATATCACTATGTTCTATCATTAGGTTTTACATAGCAATTTGGAGAAGAAATTATTAAACGCAAATTATTTCATTAGTCACACAGTTACAAATCAAAGAATGCCAAAGCCATTAAGACAGAATCCATACTGCCCAAGGTAGATTCCCTCCCAGGAAAGCGAGATGACAAAATGATAAGTCTCTTACCTAGTGATGTCGTACACCATGAGTGCTCCAGCGGCACCTCTGTAGTAGCTCCGTGTAACTGCCCTAAACCGTTCTTGTCCTGCTGTATCCCAAATCTGCAGCTTGATTTTTTGACCACTAACTTCAATTATTCTTGTACCAAATTCAACACCAATTGTGTGAGGACAATCAGCCATAACTGTTAAGGTGAAAAAAAAAATGCATTACATTATCTCCAATTTTCAGAAAATTTCAATTAAGATTGGTTAAGAGGGAATATTCAAATAATTAGATGACTATTAATACTTGGTGTAGACTACAAATAGACTTGAAAATATACTAACATACACATATAACAAAGACATAGACTCAGAGGAAAACAATAGAATAGGGTTCAGTAAAATTTCTGAAAAAGCCATATTTAAAGGCTTTGTGATGCTTTGAAACACTAGGTGTTTGGCCCTTGCAACTCCCACGAAGTGAATGGGTAAGACTATGCAAATATCAGGTGCTTGTGTCCTAGGAAGGGAACTAGGCAGGTTCACTAATAATAATTTTTAAAAAAGGACATGACAACCTTGTGGAGGTGGGATTGTGCAAATAAAATGTATCAAATCCTAACATGGGGATCGGTCAGTTTTGCCATTCCATCAGACTTAAAATAAGCCATATCAGGGGCCCAAAGGGACAATGATTACCATCAAGAAAAGAGTCGTGAATGAAATTCAGGCTTTGGACTCTAGAGCACTGCATTGGGCCTCTTTGATCCAGAAGACAGAGAGCTCTGAGAATGGAGATAGCAAGATACTGGCTAGCATCAGTGGCAGAGAAACCACGGCAGTAGAATCAGAAGTTACAACAGGAAAAAGGTGCGCTTGGTTTCCAAACTCACTGGAAGAAAAAGCTGAGCATTGTCAAGCAAGAACCTTGCTAAGTGGGGTGCCTCTAACACTTATTGGTAAAGCTAAAAAGGTTTATACGACATTTGAGTGAGCAGGGCAAAGGTCAGGCCAAGAACTCTTCTGAGGGTCAAGAAGAGTTGTGCCTCTCTCTGAACCTTGCTACCGATTGAAGCAACCTTTCTGATTGAAGAACGCAATCTTTAGTTTCTTGAACCCAGATTATAACATACTTCTTTAATAAACCCATAACTTATACTTCTTTAACACTTCTTTAATAAGTTTAATACTAAACTTATACTTCTTTAATAAACCCGTAACTCTTCATAGGGTCTATGAGATATGTGTGGCCACTGCAAGCATCAAGCCAGCAGAAGTGAAGAATGTTGCTGCTGGTGTCAGAACTGATAAAAGGCCTCTGACCTCCACCTCATTGGAATCTGCCATGGGTGACTGACATTGGTGATAATGGCTTTCTCTCCTTCCCCACAAGTTAGAAGACACTTCCTCCAAGCCATTTTTTGTGGTCGGAGGTCTTTGTCAGAACTATTCAACACTGAAGTAAAAGAGCAACCACAGATAATATGTGAAATGGGTATGGCTTAGTTCTACTAAAATAGTTTTTACAAAAACAGGCAGTGGCTGGATTTGGCTCATATTTATAGTTTGCTGACTACTGGACTAGAAAAAACAGGTAACATAAGGTTTTCAGGTTGAGTCTCGGTGGCGTAAGTGGTTGAGTGCGGGACTGCAGCTCAAGGGCTGGGAGGTTCAAATCCAGCGGCGGCTCTCAGGAGCAGCGCTGGGTAGCTCCCACGACCATCAAAGGGCAGTGATGCCCCCACCAAAAAATATATATATATATATGGATTTCAATTATAAAAATATTTTATATTTGCAACATTATACTCCATAGCCTTCAGTCAGTCATTATTATCAATACATGGCTTTCAAACTCTGAGAGCTGTTTGTAAGTCAATTTTTCTTTTGAAAAATACTCTACATGCCTGAAAGGATATCAACACATGTAATATAGACTTACATACTGACATAGGATCCCTGGTGGTGCAGTGAGCGGTTATGCATTGGGCTGCTAGCCACAAGGGTGGCAGTTTAAAACCACCAGCCAGAGAGCAGTGATGCCAAAAAAAAAAAAAACCCACCAGCAACTCGTGGGAGTACTTTCTACTCCTGTAAACGGCTGGTCTCAGAAACTCACACTGACAGTTCTACCCTGTCCTAAAGGATTTCCCATGAGCCAGTATTGCTACTTACTTGATGGCAATGTGTTTGGGATCTGGGGTTATAAATTGACAAATCTGTTTAGGAACCTATTTCTAGACATTTTATGTCATCTGTATCTTTTTTTTTTTTTTTAGGCATCACTGCCCTGGTGGTGGGAGTAGGAGGCCCAGCCTTTGCTCCTGTGAGCGGGAATTGAACCTCCATCCCAGTGGGCCGCAGTCCCACACACAACCACTATGCCACCGGGGCTCAGCCCGTCATCTGTATCTTTTTAGACTCTTGTCTTCAAGAGGAAGAGTCCTGGTGGTATGGTGGGTTACATTGTTGGGCTGCTAACCAAAAAGTCTGTTGTTCAAACCCACCAGGCAGTTCAAGGGAGGAATACTAATAAAACAATTCCTATAATGAAAACTAGGGAGTTTTGGTGGAACTGTTGAAGTGCAAACAGCAAAACTGGCAGCTCACATTTACCAAATGCGGGCTGAGCCCTGGTGGCGTAGTGGTTGTGTGTGGGACTGCGGACCACAAGGTTGTCGGTTCAAATCCAGGAGCAGCTCTCCAGGAGCAAGGCTGGGCTCCCTACTCCTGCCAGGGCAGTGATGTCCGCCCCCCCCAAAAAAAATTTACCAATTCTCTGTAGGAGAAAGACGATGCTGTCTGTTCTCATAAATATTTATAGCCTCAGGAACACTATATAGCAAAGATAGAGAACCTTGGGGCTATGGGTTATGAGCCTCCCCCACCCCCCCCACACACACAAAAAAAATCACCTATACCAGCTAATATCACCCTCACTCAAGGAAAGCTGTTCTAGCTATCACTTAAGGGATGAGTTAAATGTTTGATCCAATATAAAAGACTAATTTTTAAGTTGATAATTTTGTATGGCTCACAAATGAGGTTTATAAATCTCTAAATGGCCCTTGGCTAAAAATAAGTTTGCCCACCCCCGCTATATAATAATGCCGCTATGAATCGGAATCAACTCAATAACAATGGGTTTAGGCTCTTGTTTGGATAGAAAATAAAGCAAGATTACTTAAATATGACATTATATCATGCATTTTCTTTTTCTAAAAAAACTTTTGTTTGGTTTTGTTTGGGGGGGGGGGGGCATCACTGCCCTCTGGTGGTTATAGGAGCTACCCAGCATGGCTCCTGAGAGTCCTGCTGGATTTGAACCGCCAGGCCCGCGGGCCACAGTCCCGCACTCAACCACTCATACCACCGGGGCTCAGCCCTATATAATGCATTTTCATCATTAAAAAACCTATCAGGGGGCTGAGCCCCGGTGGCGTAGTGGCTGTGCGTGGGACTGCGGCCCACTGGAATGGAGGTTCAATTCTGGCTCCCAGGAACAAAGGCTGGGCCTCCTACTCCCACCACCTGAGGGCAGTGATGCCTTAAAAAACAAAACAAAACAAAACAAAAACCTATCAGGAAGAGAAATAGAAGCAACAGTACCAGGAAGGCTGGGGGAAGGTTGGAGGGGCACTGATCGCAATGATTGGTGCCTAACTGTGCCCCAGCCCTCACTGCTGAACAACAGAAATATGGGTGCAGGGAGACAGTGGTCAATGTAAGATGTGACAATAATAAAACTTTATAATTTATAGAACGGTAATGGGGCGAAGGGGGAAGAGGCGCTGATATAGAAAGTAAATGTTTATAAAATTATATTGATAATATGTACAAACATGCTTGATACAATTGATGTATGGATTGCTATAAGAGCCCCCAATAAAATGACCTTTAAAAAAAAGGAGAAAAGAATTTTGTTACATACTGCATTTGATCACCTACTTGCTGTTGTCTGAGTTCTCACTCGTGCTCACTCCTAGAACTATTCCAAAGGGTAATCTAGACTGTGATCTGTCAGGAAGCAGATCACCAGGCCTAGCGCCAGGCTGTCTCTAAGTAGGTGTGAGCAGACAACCTTCATGCAATAGTGTGAGCCTTAATTGTTCACACTATCCAGGGGACGACTCCTTAAATATGCACAGAATGCAATGAAAATGATACTATTTTTAAAAAGCAATAGAATTTGATTAAAATGACTTTTTTCTAAATTACTATTTTAAGTAAATATAAAGAAATCTAATATTTAACATCACATATTTAACTTACATTTTTTTTCTGTAAATTGATGAAGCAAGCAAGATTTTCCTACTCCCATATCCCCTGTTCAAAAAAAGGAAAAACAAAATGTTTCAGATGTCAATTATATTTCTCAATTCTCTCTCTTATATTTTGTCATACCACCTGCATCACCTTCACATCACAAGTTTCTACAACATTTAGAAAAGCTGTATCTCCATGCTTTGGAATGAAGTCAAAAAATCTAAAAGTTAGCTTTCACTGTGAATTAAAAATTGACTATAACCAGCTATAGAAGTGACAGAATGTGATTACAAATTACTAGTTTAATAATTCATTACTATTTTAATAAATAGCCATGAGCTAGTTAGTACTTTCAGTAACTAAGTTGTTCTAAAAGATGCTTTAAACTTGTTTCAAGAGCACCAAGTTTTATTTTTTTAACCCCTATGTCCCACAAAAGCCAGACTTCTACAAGTTTAAAAAAAAAAAGAGCCACATAACAAGCAGAAAAATACAAATTGAATCTTGAGTTTTGGAACCTTGATTCACACTAGGCTTGATGCTATCTCATGGTTGTTGTATTTACTATAAAATATAAGGACGATAATTTATAGTAAGATCTCAACAGATATCATTTCTATACTACAGAAATTTACATTTTTCACTTAGTGAAGTATTACAAAGTCACATAGCTCAAAAATAAAAAGCATGTTTTAATGTGAAGATTTAACTGAAAAGACACCAGTCTTTTTAATGATATTTGAGAAGTAGCACTGAAACTTTTAATTTGAGCAAAATCTATAGACACTTAAAGGGAAAAAAAACTTAACAATTTTTGGAATCCAAGAGGCTCTCAAGTCTTTTGTAGTACTTTAGGAATGTATCAGGACCCCTAGGAAATTCATCTCAATCCCAGTATTAAAATAAAGCAGTGATGCCACAACAACAACAAAATTTCTTTTTTAAATAAAGCACAATGAATACAAGCAAAACGTTGGGCTTACTGCACGGGCATTGAATTATTTAATGTGTCTCTTTTGGTTACACCCTCTAATAATCTCACCAAATGACCTTTGTCTGCATGGGTATATAGGAAGGTAGGGAAGATACCAGTAGGTTTTATCTGTGAGTAAATTGTGAACAGGACTCCCTGGAGTAGCATCCTGCTGTGTATAAAATAAGCCCTCTGAGAAGCAGTAAGAGAGACCTCGTTATCCACAAGAGCCAAAAGCAGAGTGCCCTCTAGACCCCATTTCCCTGCACAGTGAGCCTTCTGGATTCAGAGGACAGCTCTGCATACCATCAGAGGAGCAGCAGCAGAACCAGGACCTGTAGCACGGAACAGAGTGAGGGGCTGATTTTTCAATTCAGGAAGTATATAAAGCTGAGTGTTTTTGTGCAGAAGATTGGCTTGTGGGGTAGGGTGACTTTGGACACTTAATTGGGGAAGTTGGACTTGAGACCCTTAGAACTGGAGCTGAGAGCATTTAGGCTGTGGCTTACTGGAGTGGGGGGTCTCTGGGCACTTAATTCAGAGAGCAGGGTTTGCTGATCTACAGAGTTTGTGCTAAATACCTTTGGGTTGAGGCTTACAGCAGGGTGGTACACCGCCCCCTTAGGGCATTAGCAGACCTAAAACTTTGCAACATGGCCTGGTAAACAACTATCCTAAGTATTTCTCACTGATATTACAACTTGGTAATATCTTTAGTAAACCTTTTAATCATTCATTTGTCTGTGAGTTTTCTGTGTAGCCATCACAGTACTAGAAACTAGAAAGATAAATTTTATGACATTACAGTTATGATACAGAAGATTAAACTGCATTTTCCGAACTTTCAGAGAACCCCCAATAAGGTACTCAGAATCATACTATGCAGGAGTCTCGGGCTAATTGCCTATGCAAAAATAAATCTTACCAAAGAAACTCTAACCGTGCAGGAAGAAAAGCATGTACACCTTATATTTCTAAGTGTCAATGTGTAAATATTTTGTATACTAACCTTTTTTGGGGAACCTGAGCACACATTAAGTAAACTTACCAATAATAATATATTTAAAGATGTAAGAGTAGTTGTATGGTGCAGTTGCCATGGTGGCACTGAAAACAAAGAAAAGTTTGTTACTCCAGGAGGGAAATTCCTACACACACTCCAAACCGATTCCTGCTACCCTTTTCAGCGGTGGTTCTCAACCTTCCTAATGCCGCAACCCTGCAATTCAGTTCCTCATGCTGTGGTGAACCCCAACTATAAAATTATTTTTGTTGCTATTTCATAATGGCAAATTTGCTGCTGTTACGAATCTGGCGACCCCTTTGAAAGGGTCTTTCGACCCCAAGGGGGTCAAGACCCACAGGTTGAGAACCGCTGCTTTAGAGCTATGTACAATAAACACAAACAAAATATTGGTTACGAAAATGAGATGAAACTGCAGCTTAAAAACCAGCCACACATACAAATTCCCATGGAGGTACAGTGACCTAATCTCCATCACATATCAAAAATCACACCAATATTTTACTTTAAGAACACCCAAGGCTGAGCCCTGGTGGCATAGTGCTAAGTGCGGGACTGCAGCCCACAAGGTTGACAGTTCAAATCCAGCAGCAGCTCTCCAGGAGCAAGGCTAGGCTTCCTACTCCCACCAGGGCAGTGAAGCCACCACAAAAAAACAAAACACCCAATAAGAAATGGCACTCTGGGGCTGAGCCCCGGTGGGACTGCGGCCCACTGGGACGGAGGTTCAATTCCAGCAGTGGGGCTGGGCCTCCTACTCCCACCAGCGGAGAGCAGGGATGCCCCCCTCCAAAAAAAAAAGAAATGGTATTCTGAAATTTTTGAACAAGGAAATCTTTATAAATTTAAATTAATAATAATCTTTTAAAACCCTCCAACAGTTCTGTCAACTGTTGGATCAATAAAATTATCGATAGCTTATTTGTTCACAACTCTTAATTTTACAACCTAAGATTTAAAAAGTACACACTAACTTATAAATACAAAATGACTAATTAAAAATCATCCAAAGAAAGAGCATTCACATTACCTCAAAATCAAATTAATGTTAGAATGATACAGAAAGACATGCAACTGCCAATTCCTGTTTTTTTTACAAAAACCTCCCCATTGTTAATTCTTATAGGTTAAAAAAAGGGGTGATTATTGGCAATTTCCTACGGTTAAACCAAATACAAAGCTTACAAAGGAGCAATAAAGTGCCTCTTACCCACTATCCTAGGAGTGGAGAGAAATAGTGCTATAAAACAGTACTAGTTAGAACATTTTTAAGTTTATGTATCAGGAATAAGTCAAATTACAGATCCATTTTTTACCTTCAGACAGTTAACCTCCAGAATTCTAAACACTGTACTTTTTTTTACTCTACCTTTAATAACATGGGGTGAAAGAAAAAACCTCCAATTTATTCATATAAATGTCTTAAATGTGCCAGGTTAGAAACTTATGGCCCACTTAAGATGTTTGATCGCTAACACCTCCGCTATAGATCCGTCCGCTTCTACTCTTGACTGTGACGTTACACAGGGATTTCCAGGTGGTGCTTGGGGTGGAGTAAGTGGACAGCTTACTGCACGGTTCAGCGTCGCAGTCCCACAGCGGCACAGTGGGAGGCGGACGGGGCTGTCGGCTCCTATAAAGATCTACAGCCTCAAAAAAAAAAAATAAAGAAGATCTACAGCCTCAGAAACCTGACTTAGGGTCACTGCAAGTGAGAATCGATTTAGTGCTAGTGCGTTTGGGGTCACATTACACAACATAATTTAAAGTAACTGAAGAAGTTCATCTAGGATATTAACCCTTTAGTATCCACCATATTTCAAATAACATTTCTGTATAGTAAATTCCAGTATATATGTTTCAATGACTTACTGTTCAAATGAAAAAGAGAACCTTTAACTATAGTAAATTCTCAGATAAGATAATTGCACGGAGCTATCCTGCATTCTACATTTGTCGAATGTAGACACCTTACTATCCATTCCAGCTTGACAAGATGTAACAGACATTTTTAATCAGTCACCTAACCTCACCATAATTAGTCGTTTCAGGAAAAGGAGCTTTTCTAATTAGCTTAACTGATTGAATATTACGTTTTTTCTTTACAAACATTAAAAGGTTAACTAACTTCTAAACCTACATACCCTCGTCTTATTCTTCTCTTAATTCCTAAATATTTGATAAATAAAAATTTAATTTTAATGATATCTTTCCTTGCTCAAAGCTGAAAATCATTTACTACCACGATTAAGTTACTGCTTCTCTCACATTCTGCTCCTTCTGATTTTCATATTTCTTTTCTCTTTTTACAAAAGTTGTGGCTACATCTTGCTTCCATTTTAAGTAAATTATGGCCTTTAATCCCAATTTCTTTAAAAACAAATGATGAAATTATGGTCCAACTGTAGTTGCACAAGTCCTGTTCTTATTAATGATCACACAAAGCACTTAATAATTATCTACTGATATGGCTGATTTTGAAGATGCTTTTTAAAATTTATAATTAATAGGAGGTTAGGTACATTATTTAAAGTTGCTGAATCCAAAAATGATTACCTTACATATAAACCCCCACTAAGTTTTAAAATGAAACAAAAAAACTTTAAAGTTATAAAAATGAACAAGCTTTCACAAGGAAAAGACCAGTGTAAGCTATAAGCTATGGGCTTATAGACTGAACTGCAGAGTTTGAGCTTTGTTTTTTTTCTCCAAATAAGAAGACGGATCATGATTTCAGACTGGATACCAGCACTTTGTCTAAGTCTCACCACGTCATTTCCTGTTTCAAGTTTTTAAAATACCACAGATTAAACAAGAAACTATTGAACATTTTTAAGTTTATGTATCAGAAGAAGGCAAATCAAAGACATCAAAAAGTACCAACAGCTATAGGCAACATCACACAACAGGTGTCTTTATTTCTTATTCTATAGTCAGATATTAAAAAACAAAAACAAGTTTCCAGCAAGTCAATTCTGACTCATGGCAATCCTGTTGCCGAATAGAATTGTATTTTTTTTCTATAGGGTTTTCAAGGATACCGATAGGAAATTCTTTCAGGCCTTTCTTCCTAAAGGGCCTCTGGGGGGTGTTCAAAACGCTCATTATCTATTTGGTTGACTGTTCAACAGCTTGTGCCACCAAGCACTCCAAAGATATCAAACCCCAAATCAAATTCACAGCTACCCTTTAAGATGGGGCAGAAATGCCCTCCTGTGAGTTTCTAAAACTGTACATCTTTACCGGAGTAGAAAGTCTCATCTCTCCCACAGAGCTCCTGGTGGTTTCAAACGGTTGATCCTGAAGCTAAAAGCCCAACCCCCTAAGCCATCTTATCTCCTAAGGCAAACTCACCACCACCAAGAAGATTCTGACTGAGAGTGATTCCACAAGGCCAGTAGAAGCGCCCTGGGTATTTCCGAGACTGAACTATTTACAGGCATGGAAAGTCTCATTTTTCTCCAGAGGAGCAGCGGGGGGTTGGGGTGGGGGTGTCTCCCATTCACAAGGGAGCGTTCAGGGTAGAGGGGACTGACCCTTTCGGGTTTCTATGGCTGTAAACCTTGACATTAGAAAACCACATTTCTCTCCCATGGAATGGAACCTTGCAGTTGGCAGTGGGATGTGTAGGCTAGTCCAGTGTAAGAATCAAAAATCAAACGCACTGTTGAGCGGACTCTGACTCACAGCTACCTGCTGGACAGAGTGGCACTGCCCTTTTGGGTTTCCAAGACAATAAATCTTTACAAGACTTTTAAAGATACTGCCACAGTTTGGTATTTTGAACCAAAATTGTGTTTTTAAATGCCAATTTAAAATCTTGACTATACTTATTATTACTTTAATAAAGATTTTTTTTCAACCTCATCTTCAACATTGCTAAGGGAAGGAATACCTTTTTATCTAGCTTTAGAACAACAAAAAAAGATGTTCACCCCTTAGTTCTGGGTATTTTAAGAAAAATAGCACTGTGATAAGATGGGGGTCCAAAAGCAAGAAGAAATGTTAATCTAGGGCTGAGCCCCGGTGGCGGAGTGGTGGTGTGCAGGACTGCGGCCCACAGGGTGGATGGTTCAAATCCAGCAGAATCTCTCCAGGAGCAAGCCTGGGCCCTCTACTCCCACCAGTCGGCAGTGATGCCCACAAAAAACACCCCCCCAAAAAAGAAATGTTAGTCTAATATAGTCAAACACTTCAAAAGCATGAGTTCAGTCAGCATTACAATATCCACTAATTAAAAATCCTTGGTAATAGTTTATAACTTGTAATATGAGTCTGATTAACATGCACTTTATTCCATATTTTACAATAAGCATTTGAATGAATGATATTCATATGCAATTTTCCCTATTTTAATGCTTTTGAGTTCCTTGTGGTTAAAAAAATAAAGGACTAAAGTTTAGACAATGAAACCAAGGCTACTGAAATTGAGTCAATTCCAACTCATATCAATTCTATGTTTCCGGGGCTGTAAATCTTTACATGAGCAGAAAAAGCCTCATTTTATTTCTTTTTTTTTGGCATCATTGCCCTCGGGTGGTGGGAGTAAGCCTCATTTTATTTCTAAGATGAGAATTTTGAATGGCTGATCTCGTGGTTAGCACCCCACCTTGTAACCTTCTACATCAGTGGTTATCAACCTTCCTAATACTCCAAGCCTTTCAAACAATCCCTCATGTTGTGGGGACACACAACCATAAAATTATTTTCATTGCTACTTCATAACTGCAATTTGCCACTGTTATGAATAATGTAAATATTTGATAAGCAGGACATATTAGGTGTTCCCTGTGAAAGGGTTGCTCAACCCCCAAAGGGGTTGTGACTCCCAGGTTGAGAACTGCTGCTCTACACCAACACACCTCTAAGCCAATGGTATGCAAACTCCAAAAGCTCACTGCCAGTGCGTCAATTCTAACTCAGAGACTCTAGGGCTGAGGCCCGGTGGTGTAAGTGGTTGAGTATGGGACTGCAGCTCGTAAGCTTGGTGGTTCAAATCCAGTGGCTCTCAGGAGCAGCGCTGGTTAACGCCCACGACCACCAGAGGGCAGTGATGCTCCCCCCCCCCCCAAAAAAAAAAAAAAACTAACTCAGAGACTATACAACAAGGGAGAACAGCTCCTGTAGGTTTCTGAGACTGTAACTCTTTTGGGTTTTTTTTGTTTTTTGTGGGTATCACTGTCCCCTGATGGGAGTAGGAGGCCCAGCCTTGCTCCTGGAGAGTTGCTGCTGGATATGAACTGCCAACCCTGTGGGCCGCAGTCCCGCACTCAACCACTTATGCCACCGGGGCTCAGCCCATGACTGTAACTCTTTATGAGAGTAGAAAGCTCTTCTTTCTCTGGTGAAGCAGGTGATGTTTTTGAAGCGTTAGCCTTATGGCTTGCACTCCAATGAGTAACCCATTACGTATGCCAACAACACAAGCATTATTAAATACATGACAACTTGCAAACTACTAACAGTCATTACAGCTACCATTTATTATTGGGCACTTAACATTAATCACACAATGTGCAGAGTATTTTAAAGTCAAACTCATTTAAACCTTATTCCTGGTGCCATTCAGTCAATCTTGACTCATAGCAACCGTTAAGACAGAAGAGAGTTGTCCCCACAGGCGTAGCCTTTGCGGAAAAGGAGCTATGACAATGCAGTGATTAAGTGATAATAGACTAACCACGTGATCAAATCCATCAACTGTTCCACAAGAGAAAGGTGTGATAGTCTGCTTTGATAAAGATTAATCGCTTTGAAGACCCTATAGGGTAGAGTTCTATTCTGTCCTACAGGATTGCTGAATCTGAACTGACCAGCTAACGATTCAATCTTTTCAGCACACAACTAAGTGCTGAAGCAATGGTGTATCTAAACACTGATCTTTTGAGTAGCAGTTTAACCACTGCACCATCATGGGTCCTTTGAGTCCTTACTACTACCCTTATAAAGGGGCCCTGATAGTGCTGTCCAGGAAGTGCAAGACTCAACTGCACGGTCAGCACTGCACAAGAGAAAGACAACGCCATCTCCTGTAAAGATTTCCAGTTTCAGACATCTTATATAGGGTAGCTATATGTCAGAATTGTCCCAATGGCAGTGAGTTACTATCCTTATAGGAGAGCTACTACTATTATAATTTTTTTTTGGGGGGGTGGGCATCACTGCATCACTGGTGGTCGTGTGAGCTACCCAGTGATGCTACTGAGAGCCGCCGCTGGATTTGAACCGCCAAGCCCGCGGGCCACAGTCCCGTACTCAACCACTTACACCACCGGGGCTCAGGCCCTATTATAATTTTTGGGGTTTTTTTTTTTTTTGGGGGGGGGGCATCACTGCTCTCGGTGGTGGGAGTAGGAGGCCCAGCCCCACTGCTGGAATTGAACCTCCGTCCCAGTGGGCCGCAGTCCCGCGCACAACCACTACGCCACCGGGGCTCAGCCCCCTATTATAATTTTTATAGAGAAGAAAAATTCAAAAGTAAATATGCTCAGGTCACACAGTGAAGTGGCCAATTCTGGACTGTTTTGAGTGCAAAGAACCACTATACCATCCGGTCTCCTCTATATTGGTATGAGACGTGCTTTGTAACACAAACTTTTCTCAGTTGTCTAATAATTGGCCAATTATTCTTTATTAGCTATTGTCAGATGATGCACTGTGATTGAAATACAGAGATAGATGAGTAATACTAGTAATTTACACTACATATTTATGTTTAAGTTTGAAATAAATATTTTTTGAAAATAAATCATTTAATACTATACTCTTCTCCTATATTATCATATTTAAGCC
Source organism: Nesogale talazaci (assembly GCA_004026705.1). NCBI lineage: Eukaryota > Metazoa > Chordata > Mammalia > Afrosoricida > Tenrecidae > Nesogale > Nesogale talazaci. The sequence goes on along the minus strand of PVJH01007904.1, from coordinate 43,261 downwards.
TTACAAAACTATCATAATTCTACAGTCATTATAATGATGTCTAGGAAATTCATTAATTTGGCCAATGTAAAGTTAGTAAATGGTAAAGCTAGACTTAAAACCAAGATCTGATTCCACAGATCATAGTTTTGCCTTCCAAAAATTGTTTACTAAAAGATATAACACAAATAGACTAAAGAATTATTAGCAAAAGCTCAAAATTCAAGAAGAGATTATAACTACATTAGAAATTTAACAATGTCACTACTCAGAAAAATGTTTATTGAATACATACATATTAAGTACCAATAATTGTTGTGCTGCATATACTAGCTTTTAAAAATAATATTTTGCTCCAGAAATCCACTCTGAAGTATCATATAGAAACAAAAACTACTCCCTAAGGTTATAAGTACATTTAATGCAACAATTTTACAGCAGGGAAAACAAAACAAAACTTGGAACAATTTAAACATGCCAAAATAGGGAAATGATTGAAAAACATACATCATAATATGAAACAATATGCATCTAATAAAAAAATTTTTTGATCTACATGTATGATTTTGCTAAGCTAAAAAAAGCACGTTGCAGTTTTATGTGACAGCATATAGTATTTTAAAGCATAAACACAACCCTACATGAATAGTGTATGAAAGGGTAAACTGCTAAAAATGGAATAATAAAGAAACTGGGGCTGAGCCCCAGTGGCGTAGTGGTTGTGCGAGGGACTGCGGCCTACTGGGATGGAGGTTCAATTCCAGCTCCACAGAGGCAAAGGCTGGGCCTCCTACTCCCACCACCAGAGGGCAGTGATGGCCAAAAATAAAGAATAAATTTTTAAAAATTAAAAAACTAGAAGGGATAAATTAACTTTCTTTAGACACCTCTGCATTAATTAATTATAAGAATGTCTTGGATGCACTTAATATACAAAATTTTTTTACACTTCCCACTCAGAACATTTTCAACATTACTTCACATTTACCAATATGTAGCCAATCCAATGATCAATTTTGGGAGGAATAGTGTACAAACACTATGTCTAACCACCAAAGGGCAGTGATGCCAAAAAAGGAAAAAAGAAAAAAAAACACTGTCCAATCTTCTCACAACTGCTATACACCTATTTTATCCTATTTATTAGTACACATGTTACTGTATAATTCTTATGTAACTGACTAAAGACATAAAAGGGAGAGGAAACACCGACTAAATATTCCCAGTGACTTAAATTTTTCTCATTTTTTTGTTTAGTGGGATTTTTTTTAAATGCCAGGCATTTTTTGATGAAAACATCAAAGCCAAGATGGGCTGATTTTGTGATTCTAATATAAATGTATGCATTGAATATCTACTAAACACAAAACACTGTGCTATGCCTCAAAAGTGTAGTAAACAAAAAATACACTGTCCTTGCCCTCATGAAACACTAGAATGCATTTTGATTTGCTTGAACACACACTGAGTGAAAGGCTACTGAATGGAACTCACCATTAGGTGGACACCAAACTAGTCCTAAAAGACCTTTCAACTTCCTTTCGTTGGCATCACTGTGACCCCTTAAAATAAACCCTAACAGTTTTGAGACCCACTTAAAAAAGAAATCTTGGGTAAGCTATTTAATGTCATACTTTTACAAATAAATGTTGTGGATGAGAAGAAAAAACAAGCTAAGTTTCTTTAATATACTGATAAAGACTCTAAAATTACCAATTCCAGCTGGTTATAGGATGGTATACCAAGAACTGAATATAAAGCACTCCAATAGTCTGCCTCTGTTCACAAGAGGAAAAGCACACACAGACACACACACAATCTCTACACTTACTATTAGACATAAATGAATAACTGTAAAAACTGTACTGATAAAATGTCAGATTTGCTTCACAACAACTTAAGGGAGGATGTGAGTTCAGTTGATAGTGACTGATGGTATATAGAAAGGTTCATTATACTTTGCACAAGTCTAAAATTTTCTGGAATAGAAAAATGCTTTAAAGTAAATCATTTCTCTTTGCAAATCACTGTCTGCAGCCAAGCCAGACATTTTTAATCACATAAAAATGTTTCAAGCTTTCTAACTAAAAAAGAACATTTCAAAAATTAGTTCTGGTTTTAACCAATTTTATTTGTCATAACCAAGTTTCCTCTAACATAATCTCTTACTACAATTATGCTAAGATATTTGATAGAGGCAAAATAAATTATAACAGCACTCCAAATTCTGCAATATACAAATTATTAGCATTTAAAGCTTTTTAAAAAGTAGCTTAAACACTTTAGAATTGTAACATGATCATTAGGAGCTAACTCATGAAGACTCAATGGCAGTGAGGGTGCGGTGGGGCATAAGGTTTGTTCGCCTTCATATTAAGTGCCATTTACAAGGTGGCTGAGACATTCCAAGGAACCCTCGCAGTGTAGTGGTTATAGGTTGGCTGCTAACTGCAAAGTCATCGATTCAAAGCCACCAGCCGCTTCAAGGGAGAAAGATGAGGACAGGTTTTCTGCTCCCATACAGTTACAGCCTCGGAAATCCACAGGGACAGTCCTACTCTGTCCGATAGGGTCACTATGGGTTGAAATCAATTAAATGGCAATTTTATTTGACATACATGCCCGTTACTTCATAAACAATTTCTAACCACCCCCCACCCCCCAAAGACCTTCTTTTACAGATAAAGAAACCCGTCCACCTGTGGACGGAGCTTGGAGTAAGGCTCAGGTCTATCTTTGAAGGTCCTCAAAGCCCCGTTCGCGTTCACTCAGCAGCTAGATCTAAGTGCCCGCATAATGCCAGGTACTGCGCCAGACACTGGGGCACTGACTAACGAACGCCAAGCCTTGACTGTGCCGCCGACTCTCAAGTGCATGTCCAACGATCCCCTTTATACTTAGGGACAGTGAGTCTCTGCGATTCACTTTCCTAAGGTCACTTAACTCCAAGTGGAAGTGCTGCAAAGTGGGAACCACCAGCAAATTCAACTTCAGGCCTCTGTGTGGGCGTGGGTCCCCTCAAACCACGCCTGACGCGCAGGGTCTAAGCAGAACGCAGAGGCAAAATCTTGGAAACGCGGGGGAATCGTTGGCGGGGCGGCAGACCGCATCTATTTTGCAAGGCCCGGGTGGGTCGTAACAAGCACATTTCCATGAAAGACTGCGGGGCTGGCCTGGACGCGGCGGCGGCAGGGAGTTTGGGTCGGGGGTGAAGTCAGGCAGGGGCGCCATCAACTTCCCAAGAGTTCACGTCTAAGCTCGGCCCTCTCCCCCCAAAATGCGGCGCCTGCCAGGAAGGAGCACACCGCCTGACGGTCGTGGCCGACGCTCTGCTGTCACCCACTCTGGAGCCGGCGGTACGGGGCACAGACGGCACCGCCGGGACCCGCCCGAACGAGCCGGACGGCAACGTGAAGCCTCAGTTTCCCCAGACACACCTCTCCTCCAAGGACGCCTCGCGGCGCCCGACCAAACCAGCGTGCGAAGGCGCCTGGCACCGCGTCTGGCACCCCGCGGCGCGCCAAGCCTCCAGACAGGCTTGCTCCGGCCTCCTCCCGTGAACCCCAGAGGTGCCAAAACTTTGTCTCTCCCGAGGCCAGCCCGGCCTGGTGGCTTTCGGGGGTGGGGGGGGGGCGGGGGCGCTCGGCGAAGCCGGACCTTGGCGTCTGAGCACCTCCCGGGCCTGGGGAGCCAGCCTGGCCGCCCCGAGCCCGGAGCCGGTCCACCCCCGCCCACAAGGGCCCCGGAGCCCGGCCCAGACGCCCGCCCGAGGGGTAGCGCCTCGACTTGTCCGGCGGGGGAGGCCCGGGGGCCGGGGAGCGCCCCGCCGGGGGCCCCGCGCGCATCGGCCCCGCGGGGGTGGCTGCAGCCGCAGCGCCCGGCAGAGGCGAGGCCGGAACCCACCCTCCCGCACACGACCCGCAGTCCCCGCTCGGGTGCGGCTCGGGCCTGCGTCCGGGGGTCCCGTCAGCCCCGGCCGAGTCCCCGCAGGCCGCGGCGCCGCCCGCCGCCCCACAGCTCGCCGCGGCCTGACAGTCGGCAGCCGCCCGCCGCCGCCCCGGCTCGCCGCCGCCCCCGCCCGCGGAAGGGCCGGACTCCCCAGCCCGGCGAGAGCGGCCCTGCGGAAGGCCCCGGTTACCTGGGGGGCTGCTGGGGGCTGGGCAGCTTTCCGAGCGGGAGGGGGGCGTCAGGACGGAAGAGGAGTGCGGACGCAGAGACAGAGAGGAGGCGGGGACGATCGGCCGGGGCGCCGGCAGGCAGGCCAAAGAGACGCAGACGCGGTGGCGGCGGCGGCGGCGGCGGCGGCGGTGGCGGCGGCGACTGCTCTTGCGGCTCCCTCAGGATCTTCCTCGGGCTGGTCCAAGATGGCGGCGCGCTCTGCACAGGGTTTCCTGTCACCCTCGCAATGGGCCGGACCACAAAAGAAGGGGGGAGAGCGATGCGCGCGCAGCCAGCGGAGCCCGGAAGAAAGTGGCTGAGGCCCGGCCTGTTAGCCACGCCCCTTCCTCAGTCCTCCCCTTTGGACTCGTCGCGGCGCCGCCGAGGCCCGCCCCCTGGCCCTGAAGGGGCGGAGTAAAGCGCTCAGACGCAAGCGCGCTCGCTTCCCTCGCCTCTTAGGAAGTTACTGCGCAGCTTCCTAGAACCTGCTCACACGCGTTCGGTTTGGAAACTAGGGTTGTCACTCTGGGGACGTTTTTACTATCTGCACTGCCCAGCAGCTACCACTTACTGGACGCTTACCGTTTGCTGGCCACAGTGATAAGCACGCATTCCCCGCATTCATTCAATACGTGTGTATCGATTGCTTCGTACCTAGCCAGATCGATTAGGTCACAACCCCCGCAGGCAAACAAAAACTCAAGCTCACGATCATGGAGTCAATTCTGGCACCTGTTCCCATTTTAGCGATGGCGAAACTGAGGCTCATGTAAAGTCACTTGTCTTGGGTTACACAGTTAGGAAGGGGTCTTTTCTGCCCCGTGTTGCACCTCTGCCTCTCTTAGTCCCGCCTGGCAAGCCGGAGGGGGAACTAGTGAGGACATTTTTCACAGTTTATCCCCTACCCCTTATCTTCCAATTCCGTCCACCCATGTAGCATTCCTAGAAAGTTTAGCGCACCTCCGTGGCGGCCTACAATATCCCTTCTGGCTGTGACCACTGGATATTTTTGTTTTTGTGGACTCTTCATTAAAATTTTTTAATTGTATGTTAAACTGTACCCGTATCCATGTACGTGTACATGTATCCATAACACGCTGTTTTCTTAGTTAAAAGGTCATTTTGGCTATAGCTTTAAAAATAATTTAAAATACTTGTGTGTGCAACCGAAAGTGTGGGAACCTAAAACCGAGCGACTGAGTCTAATGGACAAGTCAGCCCTGCCTGTAAGAAAAACAAATCTACAGCCACCAGGGAGGGCTGCCCTGCCAGGCCTGCCACCAAATTCAAGAAGCCAAGCTCACTGCCATCGACTGGAAGCGGATTCATTGCGACTCTATAGGGCAGCATGGAACTACCCCTATGAGTTTCTGAGACTCCACCCCCCTCACTCCCTCCACCCCCACCCCCCAGCCTTTCCTTCAAAATGAAGTTGATGCGTGCTCTGGGCATTCACCATCTTTCATAAACTGTTTTTTGTCGGCGAGGATTCGTTGGGAAAAGTGCGTTACAATGTATAAATATAATTTCATGAAGATCTGGATATGAGCCCCTCAGGCTTTGCCACAGTAACAGTATGCCCTTGGCCCTGTCACTCGATTCTTCAGCCCCTCAGTTCCTTCTTTTCCTTTTTTTAAAAAAATCATTTTATTGGGAGCTCATACAACTCATCACAATCCATGCAGCTATCCATTGTATCAAACACATTTGTACATTTCTTCAGTTCCTTCTTCTATAAAAGAGTGAAAATGCTTATTTACGTCTCTCCGTGAACTTTCTGGAAAATTACCGTATTTGTCAGACCATAAGACGCACTTTTCCCTCCACCCAAAAGTAGGGGAAAAACAAGGGTGCATCTTACGATCCGAAGGGATGGTACCCCAGAACATTTGTTTATGAATCCATGCGCCTGCTTACTGCCTTTTGCATGCTGTTTGCATGCTGGAGATTGCTGTGTGTTCTGGGGAAGTCCTGCCTCCTGGAGTCTCAATGTCACATGATCGGCACAGTGCACATCTCCCCTCATTTGTTAATGAAAGTGAAGATGAATATTTTAGAATACTGATATTATTTGGTTCAGAATATTTCTTTCTTGTTGTCCCGCTCTAAAAACTGGGTGCGTCTTACGGTCCAAAAAATACAATAAATGAGGTAACATGTGCAGAATCCCTAGAATATGATAACCCACTGGAAACTCACAGCGACCCTGAGCCTGTAAATCTGCAGAAGAGCCCCAACTTTTCTGAATTCAAGGAGATTGTCTATGTTAGTTAGAAGACAAAATTGTACTCCAATTATTTTTACTTTTCCAGATATGGACAATTGCCATCTGACTTGAAATCTTTGGGTATAGCCAATGGCTACTGAACACATTGTGTGCCAAGATGCCGTTCTCAGATGCTGGTGAGTCTGCAAGGTGGAAGGAGGATGCATATGACCTCGTTTCATTTCTACAAGACTTCTATGAAGTCAGAACTACAGTCATATCCATTTATGAAGTCTCAAAAAGTGCTGAGATTTGACCCAGGCATCTCTGACCTCACAGCTTGCATTCCTAGACATTATTCTATACTTCTGCCATGTTTGCACGTGGGGCAAAACAACCAATTTAAATATGAATCCTTAGTTAATGTGTCAGTGTGTTAGTACAGGTAGACTAGAGAAACAAATTCATAGGCACACATATGGATATACGGGAAAGGTTTATATACAAGAGAAATGGAACATTGAGAAAGCATCCCAACACAGTCCAGTTCAAAGTCATAAATCCTATATTAGCCCATATGCCTGATCCCATTCTATAAAGTCTCATTCTGACTCATGAAGTCATAGATCAGTGGGTGCAGAATCCTAGCACTGGCAGGGGTTTCCCCATGGCTCCTCACTTCCAGGGCTCAGGGTCCACCTACAGCATCCAGTGGTGGTAGAAGCAACTCAATGCTGGCAGGAGTCTCCACATGGCTTCTCCAGCTTCAGAGATCTGGTTCCATCAGGGTAAGGTCATGTGGCTTCTCCTCCAGCTCCTTCAGCTCCTCAGACCCTGCCATCTTGTCTTGTCCATAATTCATCATCTCTGAGACTGACTCCCAACAACTAGGGAGATGGCTTCTCATCTCCACCAGGGAAATACCACGAGATTTCCCAGAAGTCTCAGGAGAAAGCCATACCCACACGGAGGCCTTATTGGCTACTCAATGGCTATCTCCAGATTAACAGGCTAGACTCCACCCCTTGACATAAGCCCAGTCAGTGTGAACCAAAGACAGTATAGGTTGACATAGCAACGATGAAAAGCATTGTTGGGATTGCAGATTACCATATGGTAAGCAAAATAATGACAGTAGAAAGGATTGATTCTTGTAATTAGTCATTGGAAGAAGGGCCTGGCAATCCACTTCTGAAAAAGTACAGCCAGTGTAAACCCTATGGAGTGCACTTCAACTCTGAAACAGATGGTGTGACCATGAGTCAGAATCAACTTGATGACAACTGATTCTTTTTTTAATTCATAGATCTTTCAAAATTAAGAGATAGTGTGCAGTGACCAATTGCAACACGCTTGAAAAAAATCTATTTATAAAAAAATTTTATTTATATAATCAGAAAATAGGACTATTGATTGCAATATTTTGTAACCGTTTAAGACTTGAGACAAACTGAATATCTATCACTAGAGAGGTAAGCAATCTATAGTACATGCATTCTGTAGAGTACTAGATAGCAACAAAAAGAAGTCACTAAGTAGGAGTCCAGAAGGAGATAATTAATGGATTAATCGCTAAGGAATACTTCATGTTGTGTATATGTTTGCCACAATTTAAAAAATAATATCACTAATAACAATGAGTACAAGAAAGAAGAAAGTATTCTTTTTTAAAAGATCATTTTATTGGGGGCTTGTACAACTATTATCACAACCCTTATATCTATCCACTGTGTCAAGCACATCTGTACATTTGTTGCCATCATCATTCTCAAAACATTTTCTTCCTACTTGAGCCCTAGGTATCAGCTCCTCATTTCCACCCCCTTCCAAGACCCTCCCCCCTCATAAACTCTTGATAATTTATAATTATTTTTTTCATGTCTTATACTGACTGATGTCTCCCTTCACCCACTTTTCGGTTGTCTGTTCCCCAGGGAGGGGGCTATATATAGATCATTGTGATCAGTTCCCTCTTTCTCCCCCCACCTTCACCTTACCCGCCTGGTATTACTACTCTCATTACTGGTCCTGAGGGGTTTATCTGTCCTGGACTCCCTGTGTTTCCAACTCTGATCTGTACCAATGTACATCCTGCATGTACCAATGTACATGCTGTAGCCGGATTTGTATGGTAGAATTGGGGTCATGAAAATGAGTGGGGAGAAATCATTAAAGAACTAGAGGAAAGTTGTATGTTTCATTGGTGCTATACTGCACCCTGACTGGTTAGTCTCCTCAGTGAGACCCTTCTTAGAAGGGGATGTCCTGTTGTCTACAGATGGGCTTTGAGTTTCCACTCCGAACTCCACCTCATTCACAATGATAGGATTTTTTGTTCTTTGATGCCTGATACCTGATCCTATTGACACCTCTTGATCACACAGGCTGGTGTGCTTCTTCCACGTGGGCTTTGTTGCTTCTCAGCTGGATGGCCACTTGTTTATATAAAAAAACAACAACAATAGAAAAAGAAAAGAAAAGTCTTTAAATAGTCCAAGGTCTGTTTGTTGACCTTTAGGAGTGTTTTCCAGTGGCGTCTGCTTGGGGTGCAGTGCCCTGGACCCACAGTCTAATTTTGGTATTCCCTGGGAACTTCATCGCTCTGCTTTCCTTGCTCTTCTGTTGCACATCCTTAGTGTTTCCCTCGGTGTGGTGGGATCAGATTTCCCCCACTGTGTCTCAGTGTTGTCCCCCAGAGTGCTATGGGTCAGTGAGGGGTGTTGTGTCTCATGGTGGGGCTGGCCCTCGGTCCTCTCTGGACATTGACTGCTCGAAGCAGGAATATGGTCCTCAAGGCTTGGTGAGCCGGGATGTGCTCCACTCTCTCTTCCTCTCCCTTCATTTACTCCCGTGTGCTCTGATCAGACATGTCCCTCTCCCTGAGCTGTAGCTTCAGTGCGATCCTCTGAAGTGAAGAAGAAAGTGTTCTAAAATTGATTGTGGTAATGATTGTACAACTCTTCTTGCTATGATTGAACTATTGAATTATATGATATGTAGAGGACATGCCAGTAAAACTGTTTTTATAAAGAAATACTTCAAGGTAAAAGTTTTGGCTTCGTTTTTTTCTGTTAAGTCTCCACCTGGAGACTTGTCTCTTTTCCTCTGACAATGGATCCGATTGTGGGTTTTTTGGATGACACCAGATGAAAGGGGTGTCACCATGTCACATGAAAGAAATGCAGCTTTGAACATCAGAATCACAATCAGTAATGCATGATCAGTGGATCATGAGATCCACTAGGAAATAATATCTACCGAGAAAAGAACAGATTCAACTCTTTCATCATGCTTTCTCCAAGGCATGCTTTATTTAAAAAAAAAAAAAAAGAGGAATGGCAGATTCAGTATTGAAATTACTTATTACTTTGCTTGATCTTCGTGCATATAGTTTAAATGCTGGTAGTTAAACACATATGTGATATGACTCACTTTACTAGACTCTTATAATGTGACCAAAATATAACAGGTACCCTTATTTTACCCTATTTGCAAGCTAACAAGTCAGTCTGCTACAGCTCCTAGGGTGCGGGCAGAATATGAGACTCCTGAAATAGGTCTTTGTTGATCACAGCACAGGAAGCGGCCTGAGCATCAGCTCCCTTTGCCTCCACGTGTCATGGGGGTGATGTGGATGAGTCCAAATGGATGCCTGCACACTCTGAGCTTAAGAATCCCAAATCTTTTATGATAGGTGGAGTCTTAGACTGGACTCTCTAGAGCAGCTAAAACAGTGACGTTTATATAGAAGTCTTTCTTTTCATATTTAAGTTTCACTGGTCGTAAAGATGGCACAGCATCAGGAGTAAGCGAAAAAAGATGCCCATGTGTGATGAAGGTCACACCCCGAAGGAATCTCCACTTACAATTTATTGGTTGATCACATCAGATCACACGTTGGGGGTGATGACATAACTGTATAATTAGAAGACTGTCAAATGTTACCATGACAATGTAAGGTGACCAGATGTCCTGCTTTTTAACAAATTGTCCTGCGTCCCGTGACATTTTTAAATTAAATAAATATATTACAACACTATTTTGGTGTTCTATGAACATTTTTGTCGCTCTATATAGACCAAATTTTTAATCAAGAACCCCCACTCCCTGGTCAATGGTGTCCTGCTTAAAATCCGGCCACTTTACTTACACAACTGCCAAACTATTTGCTAAACCCCCAGAGTCATGGTAATAAGTGGTGTTTTAGTCTTTACTTCCCAGGGAGCTGCTATCTTTCTAAAAGTAGTCTGGGCCAAAGGGCAGTCAGTATCTCTGTTCATGATAGACAGAAACACAAGAAACCTCTGCAGGATTGTTTGCAACAAGGGCGAGATTGCATTGGGTTGTATAGGACAGTGCTGCTTGGATGTAGTGGAAGGGAACCTGTGTGGATACTGTGTTGTAGAGCAGTGGTCCTCAACCTTCCTGATGCTGCGACCCTTTCATACAGTTCCTCCTGTTGTGGTGACCCACCAACCATAACTTTATTTTCTTTGCTACTTCACAACTGCAGTTTTACTATTGTTAAGAACTGCTGCTGTAGCGGAAAGCGTATGGTCTTGAGAATCAAACTGACCTTAGCGCTACTTCCTTAGCTGTTAAAGTTGATGACTTGTGTGACCTTTGTCCAATCTCTCAACCTCAAGGGTAGCATGGGGAGAGTAGGCACTGTCCAGTAAGTGTTGAACCATTAACTGCAAAGTGGACAATTCAAACGCGTGCTCTGTAGGAGACAGATCAGGCTACTTGCTCTTGTGAAGATTCACAAAGCCTCGGAAACCTTTGAGGGCCATGGGTTCGTTTTTTTTGTGTGTGTGTCTTTTATAGAATGACAGTTAACATCAACCGAGAAAAGCATAATGGAAAATATCTGACACAGTCTGTGGGATTTTCTAAGCACTCAGCACATTACCAAGCATTCTTATTTTTCATTCATTAATTCCCTCAGACTTCTGAATTAGGCTAGGACTCTGCCACTGCATTTCTGCCTCCTAAATTGGGAAACAGCAGCTTCTTGGGTCCGGTTAAGAATTGAGTTGTGTCTGCCCTCTTTTCCCCAAATATGTTTTGTAAGTCATAACCTCGATGCCTATGATTATAATTCAACTTGAGAGTAGATAGATGCCTTTTCTTATGAGAACGAGGCAACTTAATTTAGGGTGTTTGGAATCAAAGCCTAGAAGCAGAGATGAGGTGAAATGGCTGTCAAGACAGGGAACTCTTCAAGGAACTAGGAAGCAGAAGTTGAAAAGACAAGAGTCTTCCTCCAGGGCCAAGTGAGAGAAATCTTCCCCTGGGGCTGGAGCGCTGAATTTGGACTTCTCATTTTCTAAAGTGAGGAGATTAATGTGGTCATTAAAGTCACCCACTTTCTGGTATCTACCTATTAGTTAGGACTCAGCTGCTGTAATTAAGAGACCTCAAAATGATAAGACTATAATAGAACAGAAGTTTATTCTTCAATCATGAAAATCTGGACGGGTAGTCCACGGCTGGCATGGCAGCTTGTTGGTGACAGTTTTTAAGTTCCTCTTCCGGTTGTTGCACTGTCATTCCAAAAAACAGAGTTTCCATCTCGTGATTTAGAATATTGGCCACAGCTGCCACTGTCATGTACCACTGCAGTCAGCAGAGGTGGTGTGGGCTTCTCAAGTAACAACTAGAATCACTTCTACTCATTCCCCATTGAGTTGTGAGGTCATATATACCTGCAAGGGATGCTGGGTAATGTAGTCTGGTCGGGAGTATTTCTAAAGTTCAATTTGACATCACCTTCCTTTTGCTTGTGAGATCAGTCATCAAAGCAGATGAAAGGCCTGGGAATGTTGGGATTAAGTCTTGGGACCTGGAAACAGAGTCATAAGCCCTGGTGACTGTGATTAATTGCTTGGCTGCTAAACTAAAAGGCCTTCGGTTCAAACCCATCAGCTTCTGAGGGGGAGAAAGATGGAATAGTCAGGCCGAGCCCCGGTGGTGTAGTGGTTATGCGCGAGACTGCGGCCCACTGGGATGGAGGTTTGATTCCAGCTCCACGGAGCAAAGGCTGGGCTTCCTGCTCCCATCACCTGAGGGCAGTGATGCCCACCCCCCCCCCAAAAAAAAAAAAGATGGAATAGTCTACTTTTGTAAAGATTGCAGCCTTAGAAACCTTACGTTGTTCTTTAAGTCTCAGTGAGTCAGAACCCACTCAAGGACAATGGGTTTATTTGTTTGCAAATTGATAACAATTTTTTGCCTTCATGAGTTCTGAACTAGATGAGAACTCAATCAAAAAGAAGTCATGTGAGTCAAAAATCATCTTTATTATGATTATAAGCCAGCTTGGAAAAGAGACCTTTGGAAGCATTTACTTCCACCGTAGCTTGGTGGAGTAGTGGTTAAGTGCTGAGTTGTTAATAGGAAGGTTAGTGGTTCAAATCCAGGCAGGGAGGGAAGACCTGGTAGTCTGCTATCATACAAATAAAGCAAACAAGCAAAAATAAAAAACAAAACTTATTGCCACCGAGTAGACTTGATTCATAGTGAGTCCTGAGGAACAGAATAGACCTGTCCTATACAGAGTCAAGGATCAAGTCTTTATAGAAAAGGAGTCTTTGTGGAGGTATGGGGTAAATGTTGGACTGCTAACCACAGGTCAATGGTTTCAGCCCACCAGTTACTCTGGTGAAGAAGATGGGATTATCTTTTCTGGTCAAAATACACAGTCTTGGTCACTGTGAGTTGGAATTGACTTGATGGAAGAGGGTGTGGGTTGGGTAATCTTCATGGAAGCTGTCTGCATCACATTTCTCCCTCATTGGCTGGTGAGATAGAACTGCCAGTCTTTGCGTCAGCACCAGAGCACTCAGGTACTGTGCAACCAGGGCACCTTCCACAGTCGACAATGGCACACGGACAAACGGAACAGGATTAAAAGTAAGAAAATAAACCCACACATCTATTTATCATCAACTAATTTTTTTTGACAAGAAGACTTAGTCTATTTGATGAGAAAGAAGAGTCTTTCTTTTTTCTTTTTTACTATTTTATTTTTTGAGTCTCTTTCATAAATGTGCTGGCTTTCCAAATGTAGAAAGATGAAACAGGGTTTGCATCTCCCAATGTACACAGAAATAAAATTAAAATGGATTAAGGTCCAAAATGTGCAAATTAAAGCCATAAAATTCTTAGAAGAACAAGTTTGAGCAGTGCTATTAGGCTAAGCTATCAAGAATGGATTATCTAATATAATAACAAAAGCACAAACAGCTAAAGACAAGATGGTTAAATAGGATCTCATAAAAATGACAAAATTTAGATAGGCAAGATAAACAATCCAGAGGAAAAAACAATGGACCGATGGTTTCAGAGAGACATGGGGGAGGGGGTGGTGGGAGGAAAGGAAGCAATGTTAAATCCAAGGACAAGGGAAACAACAAGTGAACAAAAATTGATGGAGAGGGGGCTGTAGGAAGCCTGGTAGGACTTGAGCAAAGGCAATGTAACTGAGAGGAATTACTGAAACCCAAATGAAGACCGAACATGCTAGTGGAACAAGAGGAAAGTAAAAGAAAGTAGAGGAAAGAACTAGGAGGTGGAGGACATTTATCGAGGTCTACATACAGGCATGTGCATATGTAAATATAATTATATATAATGATAGGGAAATAGGTCTATATACTTATACTTATACATCAAGTATCAAAGTAGCAGATGGACATTGGGCTTCTACTCAACTACTCCCTCAACTCAAGAACACTTGTTCTAATAACCTGGCATTCCGTGATGTTTCCTTTCCTTACACAATTGCTGAAGACAAACTGGGTGCATAAACAAATGTAGTGAAAAAAGCTGGTAGTGCCCAGCTATCAAAAAATATAGTGCCTGGGCATTCTTAAAGGCTTGAAGATAAACAAGTTGCCATCTAGCTGAGAAGCAACAAAGCCCACATAGAAGAAGCACACCAGCCTGTGTGATTATGAAGTGTCAATGGGATCAGGTATCAGGTATCAAAGAGCAAAAAAATCATATCATTGTGAATGAGGGGGAGTACAGAGTGGGGACCCAAAGACCATCTGTAGGCAACTGGACATCCTCTTACAGAAGGGTTCTAGGGAGGAGATAAGCCAGAGTGGGGTGCAGCAACAATGAAACATGCAACTTTCCTCTAGTGCTTTAATGCTTTCCCCACCGCCAGCTCCACCTTACTATCATGATCCCAATTCTATATTAAAAATTTGGCTAGACCAGAGGATGTACACTGGTACAGAAACATATGGAATCCAGGACAGATGATCCCTTCATGACTAGTGTGAGATTGGCAATACCAGTAGGGTGGAGTGAAGGTTGGGTAGAAAGGGGGAGCCGATTACAAAGATTTACCTATAACCCCTTCCTTGGAGGATGGAAAACAGAAAAGTGGATGAAGGGAGACATCAGACAGTGCAAGCACATGACAAGATAATAATAATTTATAAATTTTCAAGGGGGAGGGAGGGAAGGGAAGAAGGACAGGGGAAGGGAGGGGGAAAAGGAGGAGCTGATACCAAGGACTCAAGTAAAAAGAAAATGTTTTGAAAATGATGTTGGCAACAAATGTACAAATGTGTTTGACATTGTGAATGCATGTATGAATTGTGATAAGAGCTGTGTAAGCCTCCAATATAATGATTTTTTAAAAAAGAAGAAACCCAACAACAACAGCAAAAAGATAAAATTCTGTTCATCAAAAGACTTTGTTGGGGGGAGGATAAGGAAGGAAAGATGAAACAATGACTTAGACACAGGGGTTCTCAATCTGTGGGTTGTGGCCCCTTTGCGAGTCAAACAACCCTTTCACAGGGGTTGCCCAAATTCATAACAGTAGCAAAATTACAGTTATGAAGTAGCAACAAAAATAATTTTATGGTTGGAAGGGGTCACCACAAATGAGGAATTGTATTAAAAGGTCTTGGCATTAGGAAAGTTGAGAACCACTGTGCTAGAGAATTGTTGGGAGAATGGGAGGGTGGAGGTCCAGAGAGGGAGAAGAAAGGGGGGGGGCATAATTTGGAGTGGGATGAGGTTGATAAGTGGTTTGGATGGTAGAATGCAGAGTTGGTGATGTTTGAAAAGTACCTAATTCGCAATTTAAAAATCAGGGAAAATAAAGACTTTGTCTTATTTTTTATCATTTTATTGGGAGCGCTTACACATATTTTATTCAGAGTTCTTCCATAGTTCAATCACATCAAGCAGTGTTGTACAATTGCTACCACTTTCTTTCTTCTTGAACTCCTTGATATCTTTCTTTCTTCTTGAACTCCTTGATATCAGCTCTCCTTCATCCCTTACCTTTCCCCCAGGAACTCTTATTTATTTTTGGGGGGAGAGTTCTATATTAGTTTCCTCCCCATATCTTACATAATCCAATATATCCATTCACCTACAGTTCTATTATTTGATCCCATCGAATGGAATTATACAATACTAACAGCTACCCATTTTCCCTTTCCCCCTCTCTCTTTCAGTACTCCCCAGGGACCCATTAATCCTGTTACTGTTTCTGATGCACTATTTTGGCTTTCACGTGTTGAACAATCTTAAATATACAAGTGAATATAAGCAGGTCTAACATGATTAATTAAGTAAAATAAATAAAAACCAGGATAGCAAGGGGAGGAAACATTTAAAAACTAGAGGATGGCTATGTGGTTCATCAGTGCTTTACCACACTCTGGATTTCTCATCCCTTCCATGTGGCCTTCTGAGAGAGACCATCCAATTATCTTACAGGTGAGTTTTGAGTCTCCTCTACATCCACTTAACATTTATTTGGTTGCTTGTTTTTGAACTTCTGATAACTCTTCTCACAGACACCTCATGAGCACACAGCCTGGTGCGCTTCTTCCATGTAGGCTTTGTTGCTTTCTTGCTAAATGGTTGTTTGTTTAACTACAAGTCTTTAAGACCCCAGATGCTGTATCTTTTTTTGCTTGTTTGTTTTTGCTTTTTGGGGCATCACTGCTCTCCAGTGGTGAGAGTAGGAGGCCCAGAGCCCCACTGCTGGAATTGAACCTCCGACCCAGTGGGCCGCAGTCCTGTGCACAACCACTATGCCACCAGGGTTCAGCCCCGCTGTATCTTTTAATAGCTGGGCACCATCAGCTTTTTTCACCACATTTTCCTTTCTTTTGTGTGTGTGTGCATCACTACCCTCTGGAGGGAGTAGGAGGCCCAGCCTTGCTCCTGGAGAGCTGCTGCTGGATTTGAACCATCAGCCCTGTGGGCCACAGTCCTGCACACAACCACTATGCCACCGGGGCTTAGTCCACACCACATTTTCTTATACACCCATTTTGTCTTCAGCAATAGTGTCATCAAGGTGAGTATTATACATTGCCACATTATTGGAACAAACCATACGTGTACTGAAATAAAATTAAGTAGAAGCCCAAAATCCATCTGCTTCCTTGCTGCATTTGCATATATTTATAAACAAATACACGTATATTTATATATCTTTTTCTTCTTTTCTTCTTTTCTCCTTCCCCCCACCCCACCCCACCCCACTACTATGTTTACCCATTGTTCTCCTCTTAGTAATTCCTTGCAGATACACTTTGATTAATCAAATATGATCTGAAAAGCTATACCCACTTCTGCACCAATTTTAGATCGTTTACACTATTCCCCTGTACCTATCATTATGGGCTCCCTGGTCGCTTCTCTCACTCTCCTTTTCTCTCATGCACCCCCCCCTCCCCCAGGAACCATTGGTCCAGTGACTGGCTCCATAAGATTTCCTATCCTGTCTATCTTGTATGGATAAACACCTGAAACAAACAAACATAGAAGTCATACAGGTAGTCAGTCACAAGTCTAACAGGGATCCTGACATGGAGCAGATGAATATCTCTCTATTAAATAAGAGAGGATATGCTATAGACCATCAGTCCATTCCCTGTTTCTTTCAGGGTTACATATCCTGGGTCTTGCTTACCTACCAGCATATACTCCCTTTCAGTCTTCAACATTTGTGTTAGTCCAAGTAGACTAGAGAAACAAATTCATAAATATGCATATGAATATAAGAGAGAGGTTTATATGCAAGAGGAATGGAAAATTGAGAAAGTATCCCAGCCCAGTCCAGTCTAAGTCCATAAGTCTGATATTATTAGTCCACATGTCCAATAACAATCCATTAGTCCTTTTCAGACTCACGAAGCACATGCAATGATGCCAGGATGATCACAGGCCAGTGCGTGCAGAGTCTTGTGTATCCAGTGGTGGTAGAAGCATCTCAGCACTGGCAGGAGTCTCCATGTGGCTTCTCTAGCCCCAGAGGTCTGGTTCCATCAGGGTAAGCCCATGTGGCTTCTCCTCCAGCTCCTCCAGGACTCAGGGTCTATTAGCATGCTGCCATCTTGTCTTGTCAATAGAGTGTGTCCCAGGGACTGAGTTGATGGTTGCACATCTCCATGGGGGAAATATCGTGAGATTTCCCAGAATTCTCAGAGAAAGCCATGGCCACACAGAGGTCTCATTAGCTATCTCCAGATTGACAGGCTAGACTCCACCCCTGCACTCTTAATCAAATTGGCACCAGAGTACATGACTGCCACAGCTTTCATGTCTGAAAAGCAAGCATCCTAAAAGTCTTCATTGTTATTCCAGCAGACAGGGATGGAGCTGTCTAGCTCCATACACCCCCCACCCTCCGTTACACCTTTAGACTTTCAGTGTGGCCCCTTGTGAGTAATCTCCAAGCAGTTCAGATGAGGTGGCGAGCCCTACTCCCCAGTCAGAAGTCTATGCTCAGGATTCTTCATGAACTTCATGGTTTCACTCTCATCACCAGTCTCTTACACTCCCCTCCTGATTTGTCCCCATGTGGGCGGGTCAGACAGGCTGCTCTCTCTGAGTTGTTTCTTGAGGGCTGCCTTCTGCACCGCAGTCATCTAGGGAGAGGCCATCGCTTAAGAAAGAATCTGAGGGCAGTCCTGCCGTCATTTCTGGGAATGAGTTGCTCTGAGTAGGGGTATTGCCCTCAAGGACTGGCAAACAGGAATGAGGTATGCTCTCACTCTTCCTTTCTTGTTGAGATATAAACAATGCCCTTTCTTTGGGTTGGTTAGTGCCCTGATGCTGCGAGCCCCACCCCCGAGGTGCCATCATTTTTCTTCCCCCCACCACCACTCCTCTGTGGACTTAAAGGCATATGAGAAGGGGGCAGAAAAGATGTCTTTCTGTACAGGTGTTTTCTGCATTTGTGTTAATGACATATGAATCATTGGGCTTGGTCTGGATCATGCCAGAATATCTGTCCCTCAGCCCAGGCATGTTGTCCTGTGAGCATTTTCACTTATGTATATTCTGCAGTGTGAACTTACCTCAGTGGACTCATGTTGTACTTGACCTTTTGTGCATGGCTAATCTCACTCAAAGAATATCCTCCAACTCTTTCCACCAGATGAGGTGTTTCACAGTTTCATCCCTATTTTTTAGGGATGCACAGTATTCCTCTGTGTGCATATAACAGAGGTTTTTGGTTTCTTATTCTATTTGTTTATTGAAGGAAATTTGGGTTGTTTCAATTTTTTTTGTGTGTGATGACAAACTGCACAGCAACAGACATTGAAGAGCAGATGTCTGGTAGTGGTCTGTTTCTTATTTCTTCTGGATATATGCCCAGTAGTGGGATTGGCTGGGTCATATGGTAGCTCAATTTCCATCTGTTTTAGGTATCACCAAATGGCTCTCCAGAATGTCCATATGTCTATATGAGACCACCAGCAGTGAAGGAGCATTCCTATCTCACTACACCCTCTCCAATATTTGTTTCTTTCTGCTTTTTTGAGTTGGGCTATCTTAGTGTGTGGTAGGTGGTATCTCATAGTTGCTTTGATTTTAATTTCCTGCATGACTAATGGCAGGGAGCATTTTCTCATATGTTTGTTGACCATTCAAGTTTTCTTCTTTGTCAATCTTCTGTTAAGTCTTTTGTTCACCTTCTCAGTGGGCTATTCATTTTTTTTTTCTTGAAAGTTTGCAGGATTCTATAGATTTCAGCAGTAAGTCCTTTATCTGTTATGACATTATTAAATATCTTTTCCCAGTCTGTGGATTCTCATTATTCTCTTGATGAAGTGAAGGCAGTAAACAAAAATGTTTGATCTTTAGTATATCCCACTCATCTATTTTTTCTTTCTCTCATTATGTATCCTTTCTTGTATCTGATAGCCTATGTATTCCCTGCAATAAGGCTCTTAGCTTAGTGCATCTATTTGCTCATTGATAATCCTCATAATTTGGAATATGATCCAAAGCCTGTGATCCACCTTGAATTTTTTTTCTTATGTATGCACTCTTCACTCAGGTAAGGGTCTTGTTTCATTCTTCTGCAGTCTAATACAGTTCTCTAGCACCATTTGCTGAAAAAGGCATCTACTTCTCATTTGATATTTTGGGGGTCTTTGTCTAAGATCATTTGTTTATATGCTGCAGTTTTTATTTCTGAATTTTCTGTTCTTATTCATTGTTCTAAGTACCTATCATTATTCCAGTACCATACCATTTTGACAATGATTGCTGTATAGTAAATTTTAAAGTCAGGTAATAAAAGTCCTCTCCCTTTCTGCTTCCTCTTGAGGAGTTCTTTGCCAATTCTGGGCTTCTTCCCTTTCCACATGAAGTTTATAGTCAGTTTTTCCATATCTTTGAAAAATTATTCTGTAATTTGTATCAAGATTGCATTAAACTTATACAGTGCCTTAGGCAGGATTGACATCTTTATAATAGTGAGTCTTCTGATAGATGAGCATGGGTCATTCTATTTGTGAAAGTCCCTTTTGGCTTCTTGTAATAATGTTCTATAGTTTTCCTCGTACAGATATTTGCTGTTGCTGTTAGGTGTATCCCTAGATATTTCAGTTTATGCTTGGCTATTGTGAAGGGTACTACCTTCTTGATCTCCTTTTATGTAACCCCCTCAGTGGTGTAGAGCAATCCAACTGATTTCTGCTTCTTGATCTTCTATCCTGCCACTCTACCCTATCCCTCTACTGTTTTCAGCAATCCTATTGTGGAGGCTTTGGGGTTCTCTGTAGATAAAATCACATCATCTGCAAATAATGATCATCTCACTTCTTCTTCCCCCAAACATATGCTTTGATATCCTTCCGTGGCCTTATTTTATTAGCTAGGACTTCCAGGATGATGCTCGATAAAAGCGGGAACAAGGGGCATCCTTATGGCACCCCTTTGTCAGTGGGAATGTTTTCATCTTTTCTCCATTGACTGTAATTCTGACTGTTGGATTTTCATACATAGGTGTTATCATATTGAGGTAATTTCCTTCTGATCCCATCTTCTTGAGTGTCCTTATTAGGAATAGGTTTTGAATGTTGTCTAATACTGTTTCTGTGTCTATTGATATTATCATGTGGTTCCTGCCCTTTTCATGTTAATGCGATGGATAATGTTGATGGTTTTCAGATGTTGAATCATCCCTGAATTTCTGGCATGACTCCCAATTGGTCATGATGGATTTTTAAAATATATGCTTTTGTATTCTACTGGCTAACATTTTGTTAAGGAATTTTGCATCTATGTTCATTTGAGATACTGGCCTTAGTTTTCTATTCTTATGGGATCTTTGCTTGGCTTTGGTATCAATATTGTACTAGCTTCATAGAAAGTGTTTGGGAGTTTACCGTCCTTTTTCTATGTTCTGGAGGAGTTTGTGTAGGAATGGTGTCAACTTTTTCCTGAATGCTTGAGAGAATTCTCTTGTGAGCCATTTGGACTAGGATTTTTCAGTTCCTTGATAACCTTATCTATTTTTTCTTTTGCTATGGGTCTGTTCATGTTCCTGATGGCCATATAAGATAATCTGTGGAGGATTTGTTTTTCCAGGTATTTGCCCATGTCCTCCAAGTTGTTGAATTCATTGTAGTACATTCTTTCTTCATACTTTGTAATTTGTTCTTTCCATATCATTGGGGTCTGTTGTAATTTCTCCTGCTTCATCCCTCTTCCTGGATGTTGATGTTTGCTCCTTCCTATCTTTTGTTAGGTTTGCTAGTGGTTGGTCAATTCTCCTGCTCCTTTTGAAGAACCAGATTTTTACTCAGTTGACTTTTTCCGTTGTTTCCCCACTTATTTATCTCTGCCCTGATTTTTATCTTTTATTTTCTCTGCTATTAGGATTATCTTATTGACTCTGTGTTAACTGCTGAAGGTTTTGTGATAGAGTATTGACCATGTATCTCTCTTCCTTCTTTTTTGTGCATTTATTGCTTTCAAGCATCTTCTGATAACTGACTTTGCTGCATGCCATAAGTTTTGGTATGTTATATTCTCATTTGCTTCCAGAAACTTCTGAATTTTTTCTTTAATTTGGGCTAATACTCTAAGAAATAAGTTATTTAGACTATGTATTTGTCCTTGTTTTATTGCCCTTTCTTTTGTTGATTTCCAACTTTATGACATAGTAGCCAGAGAAGGAAGTCTGTGTGACTTCTGATATGTTTGAATTTACTCAGATTTAACGTGTATCTCAGCATGGAGTCTATTTTCAAATATGTGCCATGTACACTTGAAAAAATGTGCATTTTTGGCAACAGGGTTGAGTTCTGAATATATCTATCAAGTCAAGTTGACTTATTATAGTGTTCAGTTCTGTAGCCTCTTTGTTGAACTTCTTTCCTGCCAATCTGTCTTTCTTGGAAAGTGGTGTAATGAAGTCTCTTCCTAAGATTGTCAATTCTGTGATTTTTTTTCTTCTTTTGAAGGATTGGTTGACGAATTTAGTGGGCCTTTTATTGGGCCTGTATATGTTTATTATGCTCACTGACTCTTGATCTACTGATCCCTTGAACTTTGTATAGTGCCCGTATTCATCTCTTGTTAGGTCCTGCATCTTGAGGTCGATTTGGCAGAGATTAGAATTGCAACTCCTGATTTTTTTTTTTAGATTGCCATTTGCCTGATATACTTTCCGCCATACTTTAGTCTCAAACTGTTTTTTTCCCTGTGAGCTTGAGATGTGTCTCTTGCAGACAACAGGTTGATGTGTTTTGTTTCCTAATTCAGTCTGCTAGTCTTTCTCTTTTAATAGCTGAATTCATACTCTTGACTTTCAGAATGATTGCATCCATCTGTGGGTTCTTTACTGTCATTTCATACCTTGGGGGTTAGATATTTTCCGACCTCCCTCCTTAGCTGTGTGTGGTATATGAGTGGAGGATTCACACTTGCATTCTTTTCTCTGCTGGAAGAAATCAGACGCTGCTTTCAGTGCGATGATTTCTGGATAGTGTTACACCAGGTGGTGGTCTCATATTTGTGTTTTGTGGATATTAGTCTTCTGTCCATAATGAGTTGGAAAGTGCTTTTGGTAGTGCTGTTTTTTTCCCCTAATATATTCTCTAAATGTTTCCTTCTCTGAGAAAACTATTATCTCACCATCTATTTTGAAGGAGAGTTTGGTGAGACCTGAGGTTTCTTGTGTTACAGTTATTCTATTTCAGCTTTCAGAAGATGCTACTCCATTCTCTCCTTTTCTTCATGGTTTCTGCTGATAAGTTTGAGCATGTTCTTATCTGATCATCCTTATAGGTAACTGCATTTTTTCTTAGTAGCTGTTCTTATGATTTTATCCTTTTCCTCAGAGTTGGATAATTTGACTACTACCATATTTTTTTTGGACCATAAGACGCACCTTCGTACGCCCCCCAAAAAAGTGGGGGTGAAAATGAGGGTGCATCTTATGGTCCGAAAGTGTGGTATCCCAGAACATTTTAGTATAGTGGAACTATTTGGTTCATGATACTTTTCTCTCATATTCCTGCTCTAAAAACTGGGTGTGTCTTATCATCAGGTATGTCATATGGTCCGAAAGATATGGTATATGCTTTGAGGTTATCTTTGAGGTTGCTGAGATGGGTTCTCCCCGTCTTCCGGCCTGTTGGTGAGATCTTTTACTCTCGTCTTTGTTTCTGCTGCCTCGTCCCTTAACTCTTATCATTCTTTTTGCTAAGTGGACTCTATCCTCGCTATTTTCATCCTTTTTCTGTATGAATTCTCTCATATCCTGTATGAGACTAAGCAGCGTTCTGATGGTTTCTTTCTTTTCTTTTTTTTTTTTTTGGGGGGGGGCATCACTGCTCTCCGGTGGTGGGAGTAGGAGGCCCAGCCCCACTGCTGGAATTGAACCTCCGTCCCAGTGGGCCGCAGTCCCGCACACAACCACTACGCCACCGGGGCTCAGCCCCCTGGTGGTTTCTTTCTGTGGTGATTCAAAGTCTTCTTCTACAGATGTTGCTAAATTCAGGTCTTCCTCAAACATTTACTCTATGACCTCACTTATTTGAACAGACAAATGTATAAAGGTTAGTGGTGGACAGGAGGGGGTAAGGGAAGATTAACAATGATGGAAAAGTTGCATTGATTAAAAGGTAGGGATGAGCAGCTGATTATTATGACTGTTGTACAGCAACTGAGAAAAAATGTATAATAGATGTAATTAAAACAATGACAAAAAAATCATTTAAAATAGCCCATGTGGCTAGTTATGAACCTGAGGTTTGTTTCTTTGGTTTGGAGGTTGACAGTCATGGATTCATGGGACACCCGGCTAGTTGGCCCTAATAGCTTCTTTAATGTTTCTGTTCTTCCTCCTCCGAAGCGCCCCAGTGGTGCAGTGGTTACACACTGGGCTGTGATCCAGAAGGTCATCACTTTGAAACCAACAGCTGCTCTGAAGGAGAAGATGGGGTTTCCTACTGCTGTAAACAGTTACAGGCTGGAAACATCATAGGGGCAGTGTGTCCTATATGGACATTATGGACTCCCTGGCAGTCAGTTTGATTTGGTTTGGGTCTTTCTCCTACATGGCTGACTGGAGTCCAGGCTCTCATGAACTTGCAAGCAGCCATCCAAGTCACAATTGGTGTCCATTAACATGGAGCAGCAGAGGAAGAAGCAGAGTCGGGAAAAGCAAGAGGATATGGAATGTATGGCTAGCTGCCCTCTTGAACAATTGCTTTCCTTCCATGAGAGGAGAAGAACTGGATGTGCCCAGCTACCATTACCAAACATTTTGATCAAAAGATTCCATTAGAATCTTGATCAGAAGTAAGGAAGCGCTGAGCAGAAGTTCAAATTCCCACCGACTCAATGCTTTCAGAGTTAATGAGACTAGATGAATCCCTGAATCTATTACACTGAGATAATTTTAAAAATTTAAATGAAAGTATCCTGAAATTGCCTTAAAACCAAGCAGTAATTTAGCGTAAGTAGTATTTTTTTAAGTGTGCCTTGAACACTATGCTCTTTAGAGGACTACCTGTGTGGAATCCACTTGACAATAACAAGAGGAAAGATTAAGTAAAAGGCATAAGGTACAGTGGCTTCCATCAAGGAAAGAGAATAACTCAGAAAAGGAGGGTAAGGATGTCTGCCCAATGACAGGATTATGATCAATGTGACTAAATGATGTCTGTTATGCTGTGTATATTCTGTACGACAGCAAAATAAATAAAATGTAATGGAAAAAAGATTACTATTACAACGTAAGAAACTCTGTAGGACAGTTCTATTCTGTCCTGTCTAGTCATTCTGAGTGGGAAGCCACCCAAAGGCTCACCGCACCATCCAACCACGAACACCAGCACGGGGTTGCAAAGACGAGCTAAGACAGCCTCCCGCTGAAGGCTAGCTTCTTCTCAGTTAAGATGGACAATCCTGAGTTGAAAATGATCAGGTACTTTTCTCAGTTTTCTCAAACAAATCCGTTCCTTAGCTCCTCAAGAACGAGTTAAGAGAAGAGAAGAGACAGCAGTGTCCTCAGAGAAAATTCTTCCTCATGGAAACCAGAACTGCACTAAAGGGATCCCTTTCCACCCTCCATGTAGAGCAAAGTATGAGGCTTAGAAGTAGCAAAAAAAAGCACTCACTGCCACTGTGTTGATTCCTTCTCCTAGTGCCCTATAGGATAGGCTACACCCCCTGCCGAGGGTTTCTGAAGTGCTGGCATTTTATGGAGGCAGTTGCTCACACCCCCCAGGCCCCTATGGAGCAGCTTGTGGGTTTGAACCGCTGACCTTATAGCTAGCAGCCCAATGCCTGGCTTACCACACTACCAGGACTCTTTAGCTACCACGATACACCAAAGCACACTCACGGCCATCAAGTTGATGCGGGCGCATAGGAATCCTCCCAGGGTACCATTGTCCAAGACACCAACTCTACTTAGAGGTCAGCCTGTGCTCTCTCTGCTCCACCCACAGGCCTTCTTTCCAAACGGGGTTCTCCAGCAAACAGCTCGTGGTTTGGAGCTGCTGAGCTTGCGGATCACAGCCCTAGGCAACCCCTAGGCCACCAGAGCCACCATGAGAGACTGTAAGCAGAAATTATCCAACAGCGTCATGCACTTGCTATCAGAAGGGACCACTCCCTGGAAAAGGACGTCGTGCCCGTGAAGAAGAGGAAGACCCTAAAGGCGATGGACGGACACAGTGGCTGCACCAGTTGGTTCAAAGACAGCAACAATTGTGAGGACAGTGCAAGACAGAAAGTCATGGGTTGGATCCCCCTTCAGGGTACCTAGCGACCACAACCTCGAGCGTCAGCACCGGTCTGGCCTCTTAGCCATCTTAGCTCCGGGTCTCTACTCTTTCATTTCCAGTAGTCTTAGGGTGGAGCCGACGGTGAACACCCGCAGTGTGGGGGCTGGCACTCACCCTGGGGTGCCTTGGAGGAAAGTCCTGGTGATTGACTTCCAAACGGTTACAGTGCCTGAAAACCTGGCTCACAGGGACTCTGGCAGCGAGGGTTGTGTTGGCTGTTTGGGCTTCTTGGTCCCTCTCGGCAGGGCTCGGGTCTCTCTGGAGGAAGTATTCAATGGTACTTTGAGGAGCTGCTGCGCCTGGCTCTCTTGATGGGGTGGACCATGTCCTTCCTCACGCTTCTGCAGTCCTGGATAAGGGCTTCACTACTTTAGCATCCTCAGAACACAGCATCCTTGAGACCAATGAAACTTTTTGAGTGTGCAGATAAGTATAATTTTAATGCATTATTAAAATGCTTTCCCTTCCCTTACTCTTTTTATTTTTTCTGGTTGGCACTACTTCCTGCTTTATTTACTCTTTAATGTGGAGTGACCGATGCCATCAAGTGGATCCTCGCTTTAGGATAATAATTGGGGTCACTGCTCCCCCTAACTGGGAGGAGAGTCACCTGCTTTGTACTGGTCTCATCCCCGTGTCTGTTCTGGCCGCAGAATGAGAGACCCAGGCGCGCCGAGCATTTCAAAGGTGCTCCACAAGAGGGTGTAGCCAGTCCGTGTTGTGCAGCTCTGCCGCCCGCCCAGCGCCTGGCCTCAGGCTTTGGGGTCCCTGCCTGCTGCGGGCTCCAATGCAGAAAGAAGCGAGAGGGCTTTGGAGTCAGGTGGACTGGCATGAGATACTGGCAACCTGGTTAGTGTTTGGTGCTATTGTGCTAAAAATCGATAGTCTCCTCCCCAAACTGAGGAATCATAAAGCTAGAGGTTCAGAGCAAGATGGGACCTGAGACGTCAGCTCGTGGAGCCCCCAGATTTTGAGGATGGGGACACTGAGGTCCAAGGTTAGGCCAGAGCTCCAGCATCTCCGAGTTCAGCCTGTGCTCTCTCAGCTCTACCCACGTGCCTTCTCTCAAAGCATGCATCGTACATAAAGAACATTCATCACGGAACGAAGGGAAAAAACAAAGAAGCCACTAGACCCAACAGATTCTTGCTTTGCTTTAGTGCAAGGACTTTGGATCCAGATTAAAAGCCCAGGTGTCAGACTCAGACCACTGCACTCGTTGCCCAACTTCAGCAGTTAACGCAAGTGGGTGAGTTACTTGACCTCTTCTGTCTGTTTCCTTATCTAAGTTCAGAGGAGGAATGCAAGGAGAATAGCTGTACTGACTTTACTGAATGCTGTGAAGACACGAGGAGCTTATTGTCGAGCATCTGGTCGGAACTGGAGGCTAATTCTTATAAACATAAGTCACTCAGCTTTCAGAACTTTAATACGCTCACCTCTGAAGGGGGGTTTACAGCACCGGTGGGAGCGTTTTGCAGGATGATATGTAACAGTCCTCAGCATAGGATGCAGTTTATAATCATGATACAAAACAGAACATAGAATAATTATGATTGGTGTTTCCTCTTCCCTGAAGCAACAGAATGACTGTTTTTCAGAGCAAAGAGGAATAGGAGGCTTCAGCCTACATTCCTAGTAATTCCAAAGAACTATCAGGGGGAGAACATATGTTTGTTTCCTAGTTACTCTCTCTCTCACACACACACTCTTATGGAGATCTTGTGCTTATTTAAAACTCACCACCATTGAGTCGATTTTGACTCGAGTTTTGGACTATCCCTATGAAACTCTTTATGGGAGTAGAAAGCCTCTTCTTTCGTCATCAGAGCATCCGGTGGCTTCAAACTGCTGCCCTCGTGGTTAGTAGTTCAACAAGTAACTACTGTGCTACCACTTTTGTACAAGGTCTCCTAATTTAAGGCTCCAGTGATTCTTATTGTTTCGAAGACTGGCTTTTGTTTTGTTTCGTTTTGAAATATGAGGTAACCCAAATAAACCAATGTTCATGTGTGCTTTTGATGTGAGGGGGTTAGTCCATTTGTAGTCTGTTTCACTGGCCAGACTAGTAATCAAGTTTTCTATTTAGAAGTTCTGAAAAGATTGTGTAAAGTGTTGACCAAAGAGGCCTGACTCGTGGCAGTTGGGGGACTGATTTTGCCACCACAGCAATGCACCTGCTCACGCAGTCATCTCAGTTGCCAGTTTTGGGCAAAATCAGCATGCCTCTCTTGCCCCACACACCTGGCTCACCAGGTCTCACCCCGTGAGGCTTCTTTTTGTTTCCATGAATGAAGAGGAACATGAAGTGACAGTGATTTGACTATGTAAAAGAGGTGAAGAAAAAAATGAAGAAGGTGCTGTCAGCCATCCAAACGGAGGAGTTTGAAAAATGTTTCCAAGAATGAAACTGCAGATTTGACAAATGTATTAAGTATAATGAAGAGTACTTTGAAGGAGATAAGGCTAGTTTTGTAAAAGAAAAAAAATTACTTAGCTTTGAAAAAAATCAGTTTTTCTTGGATACTTCCTCATAGTTTACCAGGCCTTTCTCTTGGGATGCCTCTCGGTGAACTTGAACCTCTAGCCCAGGGGTGCTCAATGCATCAATCGTGATTTACTAGTCAGTCACAAATGTAGTTTGGGTAGATCACATGGCATTAAAAAAAATAGACATAAACCTAACATCCATCCCATCACTTAATTGATATATAGCACAGTCAATCAGATGCAATCTTAGGCATCAAACACATGCATAAACAACTGCTCTAAGTGCAGCAAAACTGGAAGGCTAAGTTATTGCCAATTTTTAGACTTTGGTTCTTTCCTCTAAAATGGAAGAAAGTGTATTAAAATAAGTGGGGGAGGCT
Source organism: Nesogale talazaci (assembly GCA_004026705.1). Lineage (NCBI taxonomy): Eukaryota > Metazoa > Chordata > Mammalia > Afrosoricida > Tenrecidae > Nesogale > Nesogale talazaci. Next base: position 14,459 of record PVJH01007904.1, on the reverse strand, counting down.
GAGCCCCGGTGGTGTAGTGGTTGTGCGTGAGACTGTGGCCCACTGGGATGGAAGTTCAATTCCAGCTCCACGGAGCAATGGTTGGGCCTCCTGCTCCTACCACCTGAGGGCAGTGATGCCAAAATAAAATAAAATAAAATAACTTGGGGAGCTGGACCAAGTAAGAAGAAAAAAAATGTATCACTTTCATACAGAATGGACGATTTTGACAAGCCGACATTCCAGCTGAAATCCAGCGTGCATAAACAGTTCTGGAACTTACCGAGAGAAAGTACCCAAATATAAGATAATGTGCTACCTCCTTGAGGATATTATTCAGCTCTACTTATTCAAGTGAGTCAGCATTTTTCTACATAAAGATCAGTAAGTCCAAGAATCATTTCACCATGACTGAGGATCATTTGGAAGTGTAGTCGAGGCTGGCTGGCAGCAGCTCTTGACCTGACCATGCATCCCTGGCCCATTCCATTCAGTGCAAGTCATCAGACTCAACTCAGGTACTGACCAAAAATGTACATAGTTGATTGTGTTGTGTTGTGCAATATGGACTCATGCAGTTATGCAAGGTACGTAAATATACACTGTACATATAAAGAATTCTCAATGCATTTATGAATAAATATAATAAATAAATAAAATATGTTTTACATTTTTGCGGTTGGTAGATCATTTTGACTGGGTCATTTGATAAGTAGCTCGTATGCTGAAAACATGTGAGCACCCCTGCTCTAACCACTTCATTAGCAGCTGAGTCTGAGTGTGCTATTTGTAATACCCATTCAGTGGTTAATTGATGCTTTTTAATTGAGAGAATTGTGCTTGTTAGCTGCCCTGGAGTCAGTTCCGACCCATCCATGCCCCATGTACCACACAAGCCCTACGTGGTCCCGTGGCGTCCTCACAATGGTTCCGATGTCTGAGCTCCCTGTCGCAGCCACAGGGTCAATCCATCTGTGGAGAGCCTTCCTCTTTCCACTGCCCTTCCTATTTGCTAAGGGTGATGTCCTTCTTCCGGGACCGGTTTCTCCTGAAAATGTGTCCAAAGTTTGTAAGGTCATGGGTTTTTGTTTTTGTTTTTTTTTTCATTGTGCAACCACTTCAGTGCCTGAAGTTCACGGGGTAAAGCCAGGCAATGGTTTGGGGTTGCAGTTTGCTTTGGCATGAAGCACTAAGGTCAACTGTTACCATCTTGGTCTCCAAGGAGCCCTCTGGCTCTGCTTCTTCAAAGACCGACAGGTTGTCCACTTAGTGGACCATTGTCTTTTCAATATTTCTCTCCGGCACCATAATTCAAAGGCATCGGTTATCCTTCTGTCTTCCTATTCGATATCCAAATTTCACATGCTTATGAGGCTATGAAATATACCATGGATTGGGTCAGGCACATCTTAATTCTTTTTTGTGTGTGTGGCATCACTGCCCTGGTGGAAGTAGGAAGCCCAGCCTTGCTCCTGGAGAGCTGCTGCTGGATTTGAACCATCAGCCTTGTGGGTCACAGTCCCGCACACAACCACTACACCACCAGGGCTCAGTACATACATCTTAGTTCTTCTTTTTTGTTTTGTTTTGTTTTTATTTGGGGGCGGGGCATCATTGCCTCTGGTGGTGGTAGGCGCTACCCAGTGCTTCTCCTGAGAGCCACCGCTGGATTTGAACCGCCAAGCGGTCCTGCACTCAACCACACTGTATCTTAGTTCCTCAAGTAACATCCTTGCTGTTCAAAACCCTACGGAAGTCTTGTGCAGCAGATTTACTAACACAATGCATTGTTTGATTCCTTGACTGCTGGTACCGTGAGCATTGATTGTGGATTTAAGCAAGCCAAACCATGACAACTTCGGTCTTCTTTCCATTTCTCATGGTGTTACTCATGGGACCAGTTGTGAGGATTCTGGTCTTCCTTACATTGAATTGTAATCCATACTGAAGCCTGCAATCCTTGATCTTTGTCAGCCAGCGTTTTGAGTCCTACTTGACCTGTCAAGACTGCTCTCTGATCTATGAAAGTGGATCAGAAAGTATTGCTACAAGAGCTCAGAAAACTTTATTAAGCAGAATGATCCAAATGTGGAGCTATTGTTTTTCAACATACCCTGGTTCTAAGGGCTCTGCCTGTTGAGAGGCAGTGTCTCCAACTCCCTAATGCAACCTCTGAAGGATACTGCTGTGTTGTTCATGGGTCTACACCACATCAAAAGGGCAGCGCCCACAGCCTCGAGGGTTTCAAATCTGACTCCTTTTCAAGGTTCTTTGAGTTTGGGGGACAAGAAGAAGTCTGAAGACGCGAGATCAGGGCTATAGGGAGGATGAGGTAAGTGTTCCCAATAAAATTCTCGACCTTTCAAGGATGAGAAGGAACCTTCATGTTGTGGAAAAACTAGTTCTCAGCACAGCTTCCCTGGCCTTTTTCTCACCAATACAGTTTGTATCTCCTCAGATATTCTTTAGGATAACATCCACATGACCATCATGTGTCCTTTGAGAATATCTGACAAGATGACTCCCTTTGAAGTCCCAAGAACCCAGCTGGCATCACCTCCTGAGCTGACCTCTGTCTTGAACTTACGTGACCTGGCGGTTCCTCTCAGAAATCACTGTTTTGATTGGATCCTTTTTGAAGGCATTCTAAGGGGATCAAGATAAGTGTATTCCTCAGAGAACATGTCTGCAGCCCTCTGCTGACCACAAAGATATGTTTAAACACATGTGTGTATGAGCTGGAATCTTAGTAGCAAAGTTATTTTACTTATAGGGTTTTATTTGAACTATATATATATTTTTGTGAGCATCACTGCCCCCTGGTGGGAGTAGGAGGCCCAGCCTTGCTCCTGGAGAGCTGCTGCTGGGTTTGAACTCCAACCCTGTGGGCCGCAGTCCCACACACAACCACTACTCCACTGGGGTTCGGCCTTTTTTTTTTTTTTTTTTTTTTACTATATTTAATTAAAAGATCATTTTATTGGGGGCTCTTACAACTCTTATAGCAAGCATACATCAATTATATCGGGCATATTTGTACATATGCTGCCATCATTATTTCCTAAACATTTACTTTCTATTAAGTCCTTGGTATCAGCTCCTCTTCCCCCTCCTCACCTCCCATTCCACCTCCCCTTCCCCCACCACACCAACCATTGTATTTCTAATCCTTTGCATGTTTGGTGTGTATACATTAAGATATATTTGTGGTATTTTTCCCCTTTTTACAGAAATAAAACTATGTGGTTCACATTGCTTTTCAAATCATCAGAGATTTATGTGTCTGCCCTATTCCCTGCCCCTGCCAGCATGATCAGGATCAGACAGCACAGCCCTTGCAACCATGGAGAACTCTCTCCTGTAGACCGATCCGTTCCTCGGCAGACCTCCTCTGACTGCTGCTGCACCCTCTCTTCTCTGTGCCTTTTCCTTCGTGCCCAAAGCACTTCTGAAAAGAAAATGTAGAAATGTTCCCACTGAGGAGATTCCCAGGCACGGCCACCCTGTAGGACGGAGTCCAGCTGCTCCCTGGGGTCTCTGAGGCTGTAAGTGACAGAAGCACTGTCTCATCTTTCTCCCTCGGAACAGCTGCTGGGTTCAAACTGCCAACCTTTCCGTTAGTAGCCAGATATTGAACACACGGCCCCGTCGATAGGTTCTAAAAAAGAAAAAATTACCGAAGACTCTGTTAGGTAGTTAGAGGCAGAACTAGGGGGTGTCCCTCTCCGTGCAAAGCCTCCCTCTTCTCTTAGAGGAAGCTCTTACAGGAAGTGTGCGTACACACACTCAGCTCTTTGAGTGAGGAAGCTGGTAATTCTGGGTGGGACCCCCACCTGGTGGGCTTAATTCAGCCCACGGGATCAAACAGCACAGTCAACCACACCTCCCAACGGGGGTGGGGCGGGGGGCGGGGTGGCGGTGGGGGCACCTGAAAAGCCAGAAGTTTTTCTCTCCCGCTCTCTCCCCGGGGCGACAGCCGGATCAGCGCGGCTCTGTCATGGCCCGCAACATGGCTGTGCCAAGGACTTTGTCTCCCTCTCGTTCTCTCTTGTGTTCCATGTGCTGTTATGCCTGACACTGCTTCTATCCTTCATAAACCTCGCTTGGATCACAAAACAGGCTTCGCCCGAATTCTTTCTCTCGTGAGGCCAAGGACAGAGGGATTTCTCCCAGTAGAGACCTAACGACTCCCTCATAATCATTATCACCACTGAGAGAGATGCATCAAGCATTTCACTTGCATTATATCACTGTATCCTCTGTCTCAATGTCTAATCATAGTGATTCTCTAGAACAGAGCTATAACTCTGCCTGGGAAGAGAAAGCCTCGCCTTTCTCTTGTGGAGCGGCTGGTGGTTTTGAACTGCTGACCTAATGGTTAGCAGCTGAAAGCATAACCACTATGCCATCAAGGCTCCTCCATAGCTTAACACATTGCCGATGGATCCCAAGGTTATCCGGTATTCAATGTAATAACTTGCAGATGGGTTTGGGATCTCCACGAGTTCCCCACCCCTTCACGTTGATTTGGTTGCTTGATTTTTAACTTCTTGATTTTAAAATATCCGGTCTTTAATGTGTTGAGAGGTAGATGCTATTAACATGCCCATTTGGCAGGTGAGGAATGGAAGCATCAGAGAGGCGGAGGAGCTTTCCCAAAGTCACTCAGCCAATCGAGGGGGGAGCAGAGCCCTTTCTACAGCATTTTCCACAGCACGGCCAGTGTCAGTGGTAGAACCACGGCTGATTCTAGCTGTTTAACAGGGAAGCTTTCTGTTAACTGAATCACTTCGGTGAGAAAGTGATCCCACCTTCCATTCTTTGCCATTCCCTCTGATTAAATCCAGAGACAGCTTCAGGTTGTGTCTAATGGACCTTTGAAAGTTCTCTAGCAATGTGCCAGCCTCTCTTTATATCATCAAGAGAGCAGACAACCGTGATTTAGTGAAAATTTAATGGCATTGCATTGTTTTCCTGGTATCTAGTTTTATGGAAATAGTGTTGATTTTCCCATTGAAGTGGTGATACACATTTTCTTTACTATATATTTATTATATGCACAATAAGAGTGAGTAGGTTTACAAAAAAAGTATTCTGCACACTAAAGTGTGGTTAGTTCATTGAAACAGCAGAAACTGAGATTGGACACCTTGAGCTGCACTTAAATAAAAGGAACTTAAACGGGGTCCCAGAATCTTTTGGCTGGTCTTTCCCCGAGTCCCCAGTGGTTGCATTTCTTTTCAGATGCTGCCAGGGACCCCCAGGAAAGTCCCTTGGCCCCATCCAGCTCCAGACCCAAGAAAGGCCAGTTAACATAATAATACTCCAAGTCTAAGATGAGCTCTGTCTTTCCACTATGCTGTCATATTGTCCTAATCGTCTCCATTTCCAAGGGATAAAGTGGGGATTTCCAACTTCTTTTGCATAACAAAAGTCTCCTAAAAGTTTTCTTTTTATTTTCTCTAAATAAAAAAGAACAGCCAGTCCACCCACTCCCAGGACCAGTAGCTTTGTGATAGCAGTTTACTGAGGGTCTGGGCCCCTAGTGGGTAATGAATGAGTTGGGCTGCCAGCCACAAGCTCAGCATTCTGAATCCACCAGCTGGAGGTGAAGCTTTCCCCTCCTGCAGAAGTTGGGGTCTCGGAACCCCACAGGGGCAGTCCCACCCTGTCCTCCAGGGTCACGGAGTCCAAATCGACCCACTGGCAGAGTGTTAGCAGAGAGAGAGAGGCGGTTCACGGGGTGAATTCTGTGATTCCCAAGCCAACACACTTCAAAAGCAGCCATTACCCCTCTGCCAGTGTTGCTTTGCTTCTGCACAGGTTTTCGTGGGGTGTCCAGTAAGACAGACATGGAAGAAAAGCCTGGTGATCTACCTCCAAAAATCAAACAGTCAAAGTCTTATGGGTCTCAACGATCTGATCTGCACCAGTCATTAGGACTGTGCGGGCTGAGCCCCGGTGGTGTAGTGGTTGTGCGCGGGACTGCGGCCGACTGGGACAGAGGTTCAATTCCAGCAGTGGGTCTCAGCCTCCTACTCCCACCACCGGAGAGCAGTGATGCCCCCCGCCCCCCCCCAAAAAAAAAAAAAGGACTGTGCAAGACGAGGCAGCCTTTGGTCTCGTAGAAAGAGTGGCCGTGAGGTGGGGCCCAGCCCCAGGGCAGCTAGCAAGAGTGTTAGGTCCTAGTGCAGTGGCTCTCCACCTCGTAAGACCGCAGCCCTTCCATACACCTAGCTCCTCGTGTAGTGGTGACCCCCAACCAGAACATTATTTTCGTGGCTACTTCATAACTGTCATTTTGCTCCTGTTAGATATCATCATGTAAATATCTGATAGGCAGGCTACATTTTCATTGTTACACACTGAGCATCATTAAAGCCTAGTGATGAATCACAAAAACATCATGTCATTATAGATTATGAAATATTTATTTCTAATGGCAAATCGATTAAATTTTGTCTTGAAGCCTGATGTAGCATGGGTCATAGCCTTCAGGCTGGACTCTCGTTTGTGGACGTATCTGCATGTGGGCAGACCCGCCTGGAGACAGATAGAGGAGCAGTGTCTCAGTTCCTGAGACCATAAGAAATATGTGTTTTCTGTTGGTCTTAGGCCCCTGTGAAAAGGTCGTTCGACCCCTGTGGCAGTAGCTGATCTGTGGCAATTTCAGCACTAGGAGTATAGGGCTGAGTCTAGCCTGTCAATCTGGAGATAGCCAAGGAGGCCTCAGTGTGGCCATGACTTTCTCCTGAGAATTCTGGGAAGTCTCTTGGTATTTCTCAATTGGAGCTGAGAGCTCATCAGTTCCTTGGAGACAACTACTGACAAGATGAGATGATAGCATGTGATACTTCCTGATTCCTGGAACCTGGAGGAGCCAGAGGAGAAGCCACATGGGCTTGCCATGATGGAACCAGACCTCTGGGGCCAGAGAAGCTACAGAGAGATCCCTGCCAGGGCTGAGATGCTTCTACCACCAATGGATACTGCTGATGGGCCCTGAGCCCTGGAAACGAGGAGCCATGGAGATGCCTGCCAGCGCCGGGATGCTTCTACTGCCACTGGATACACAAGACTCTGCACTCACTGGCCTGTGATTATTCTGGTCTCATTGCATGTGCTTCGTGAGTCAGAAGGAAACTTTAAAGACTGGTATCAGATATGTGGGCTAATATCAGACTTCTGACCTTGGACAGGACTGGGTTGGGATGCTTTCTCAATGTTCCATTCCTCTTGCATATAAACCTTTCCCTTATATCCATATGTGGGTTTATGCATTTGTTTCTTCAGTCTACCTGAACTAACAGAACCCCCAAAGGGGTCTCAACCCCTAGGTTGAGAACCTATCATAGAGTACTCTCCCACACCTCCAGGCCCCTTCCTTACCTGGGGAGGGCATGCTCCTCCCTGCACTTCCTGAAGCACAGCTGTGACCTTGCAGCCTGTGTTCCTACATGTCCGTTGCTCTGCAGGCGTGGAGGTGCTAGGGGGTTGCCTAATTTGCTGTGTGACCGCTGTGGGTTCCCTCGACTACCCAAACCTCAGTTTCTCCATCTATAGAAAAAAAGGAGGGGGGAGTTGCATTAGGGAATTAAGGAGGTCCGATGTGCCACATTGAACCAAATGGCGGGAGCTTAAACTCACTGTGGGAGAAACCCCCGGTCTTCCGAGGGAACCCCCTGGGGAAGGTTAACTCTCCCCGATAGGACATCAGAGGTTCGCACCCTGATTTGGCTCACCACCCCCTCGTCAGCACACCCCACATCCAATTAGAAAAATGTACAATAGTCTACAATCCAGGTTTAAGTGTAGGTACCTGCTACTATCACTGGATTATTCCAGTGACATCCACCCCACCCCGGGGGTTGGGGAGGTGGGGGTGGATCAGACACTCTGGGTCTCCAGGACTCAGAATCACCTGATGGTGTACAACAGCACTGGACAATGGCTAGGTCTCTTTCAGGACTAGCATTTGATGACCTGAGTGTGACCCAATCTCCACTTCAGATCACAGAGGTTGAAAGAGGCAGGCTTGGGACCTGGCTCTTTGATCCGATCCTCTCCAGCCCAGCTAGGTAAAGACTTTGGAAGCTCTGCCACCTCAGGTTTCCTCATGCCTGCCTGGGTACTCTGATCAGGAAAAACAGGTCAGTTGGGAATTAGACCGGCCTTCCGTCCTTCCCAAGGGGTCCCCTTACATCCGAGGAGAAAGATGAAGCTTTCTGCTCTCCTACAGAGTGACAGTCTTGGAACCCCCCTGGGGCAGTTCTACCCTGTCTGATCAAGTCGCTCGGAAGCAGAAAGACTTGACGGCCGTGAGTTCTTGAGCAGATGAACAGTAGGTGTTGGTGGGTTGAGGGTAGAATTCAGCCATGGAAAACTCTGGAGGCAGTTCTACTCTGATACTTTTGGGGTCACCAGGAAGAGGAATCAACTTGGTGGCAATCGGTAACGGCACCATTTCCAAAGACTCTTGGCCACCTAACCACAGGGAGGCTAGGAAGGGTTGTCTGATGGGGCAGCCCTGTTCCTGACTACAATTTGTTTTGTTGGCCAGAAAAAAGGGAAGGTGGGTAGAGGAAGGTTGGGATAGAGAAACTAGCAGTCTCTGACTCATGTTATCATAAATAGCCCTTGTTTCCTTCAGGGTCTATCATGTGTAAACTACTCTTTGTCACCAATCATTTCTAACAGAAGCTCACCTAAGTAAGGAGATTTTATTGGAAGGATGTTGGTAGCTCCTAGAATCAAAGGAGAAATGAGCTCAGAAAGATGAAGATCAAGGTGGTCCGAGGAAATTTAGAAGCAAGCATTCATGGACCACCTACTTGGGGCCTGACTTCTGGATGCTGCTGCTCAGACATCCTTTTAGGTGAGTCATTGTTCTCTCAAGGTGCACATACTGGGGACAAGGCAGATGGGTGGTCCTGTGGGAACCCAGGACCTTCTTAAAAACAGGAAGGCCCCCAACAAAATGATTCGTTTTTTTAAAAAAAGGGAAGGGGAAAAAATAGCTCATACCAAGGGCTCAAGTGGAAAATGTTTGGAAATGAATGTGGCAACATGTGTGCAAATGTGCTTGATACAGATGATGTATGGAATATTATAAGACCTATAAGAGCCCCCAATAAAATTATTTAAAATAACAAAACAAAACAGGAGGGCAACCATATGCTGGACAGTCCCCCTGGGGGACGGGAAGGAGCAGTTCCTCAAGAGATGGAGTGGTGGGGTGGGTGCAGTGGGGAGACATTTTGTATAGGTGTTTACCAGAGATTGTGATTCATTTGAGAAAGACTAACTGCTCAGGCAGTTAGATTCTAAATAGCTTGGCCATCAAGGAGCTCTTTAGTCATCTGGAAAATGCATAGCTGTGGAAAAATGCAGTGTCGTGTGGTGAAAAGAGCACTCATGTTGGAATTAGGAGAGCGAGGTTGTTTTCATTTGTGTTTAATTTTAAATATTTGCAGATGGTAGAATTCCATTCTGAAGACGACAGAGAGCCAACGAGAAAACACAGCAGAGTTCAGCAAGTATCCAGTTACTTACTGAAAATAAAAATACAATGTAAATCAGTTAGGAAAAAAAAACACCAAAAATTTTATTCAAGTTAGCTCAAAAAAAACCATTGTGTGTGTGTGTGTGTGTGTGTGTGTGTGTGTGTGTGTAGGAATGGACTCAGCAAAAATTCTAAGAGCCTCTGGCAGGAAGCTGCTGGTGATAAAGATGCCATTTTTAAGTGAAATGACTGACTTATTCAATTTTAAGTTGGAAAAGGGACTCAAAGTGCTTAAGAATAGTCCTCATGCTAGGCCATCACAGCCAATTGAACATCATCTCTTCCTGAGAGAAAGGACCCAGGTTTAGTTTCTGTCCCTGTCACTCACTGGCCTATACAACCTATCTACGCATGATCTCTATGCTCTTTGCGTCTCAGTGAACCCATCTGTCAAATTATATGATCCTGCTTCACAGAATGGTAGCAAGTAGCACCTGAGAGAAGGCTTTGAAAGTGTCTTGTAGGGATCGGGCAGGAAAAAAAGTGTCTCGTAAATGGTACATATTCTTCATTCTGTAATCACTATGTTTGCATTCCCCCAGAGAAGCCTGATGGCTGGTGAATGGAAACGTGACAGTAAGAAAAGAATGCACTACTTCTTTTTTAAAAAAATCATTTTATTGGGGGCTCGTACAATTATATCACAAGTCAGACATCTAAACATAGTGTCAAGCACATTTGTACATTTGTTGCCCTTATCATTCTCAAAACATTTGCTTTCAACTTGGGCCCCTGGTATTAGCTCCTCATTTTCCCCTCCCTCCCTGTCCCTCATGAGTCCTTGACAATTTATAAATTATTATTTGTTCACGCCTTACACTGTCTGACGTTTCCCTTCACCCACTTTTCTGTTGTCCATCGCCTAGGGAGGGGATTATTCATAGATCCTTGTAATTGGTTCCCCCTTTCTATCCCGCCTTCCCTCCATCCACTTCCCACCCCTCCATCACCACTCTCACCACTGGTCCTGAGTGGTTCTCTGTCCTGGATTCCCTGCGTTTCCAGTTCCTATCTGTACCAGTGTACATCCTCTGGTCTAGCCGGATTTGTAAGGTAGATTTGGGATGATGATAGTGTGTGTGTGTGGGGGGGTGGGGAGGATAGGAATCATTAAAGAACTAGAGGGAAGTTGTATGTTTCGTTGTTGCTACACTGCACTCTGACTGGCTAGTCTCCTCCCTGTGACCCTTCTGTAAGGGGGCATCCAGTTGCCTACAGATGACCTTTGGGTCTCCACTCCACACACCCCTCATTCACAATGATATGATTTTTTGTTCTTTGATGCCTGGTACCTGATCCCATTGACACCTTGTGATCACACAGTTTTTCCTTGTGGGCTTTGTTGCTTCTGAGCTAGATAGCTGCTTGTTTAAACCTTTAAGCTTTTAAGACCCCAGATGCTATATCTTTTGATAGTCAGGCACCACTAGCTTTGTTCACCACATTTGCTTGTGTACTCGCTTTGTCTTCAGCTTTCATGGAGTATCATGGAATGCCAGGTTAATAGAAAAAAATTGTTCTTGCACTGAGGGAGTACTTGAGTGGAAGTTCAATGTCCACATACTACCTTAATACTATACCTATAAATATATGCACATAGATTTATTTCCCCACATCATACACAAATATATTTACCTATGTGCATGCCTGTATTTAGACCTCTATAAATGCCCTTTGCCTCCTGTTTCTTGCCTCTATTTCTGTTTACTTTCATCTTGTCCTACTATCATGCTCAGCCTTCATTTGAGCTTCAGTAATTCCTCTTGGTTACAACGATCTTGATCAAGCCCTACCAGACTTCTTAAACTCCTCCTTGCCACTGATTTTGGATCACTTTCTGTTCCCTTTTCCCTAGGTTTGGGAACACCATGGTCTTTTTCCACTTTCCTCTCTTCCATGTGCCCCTGGAACTGTTGGGCTCTTATTTTCTCCTCCTGATTGTTTATCTGGTTTAATCTTATCTAGATAGACCTGCAGAGATAATAATGTGAACAAAAAAACAAAACAGAGCAAAACAAAGCAACAAAAGTAAAGAAAACAGCAACAACAATAACAAAACAATGACCAAAAAAAAAGAAAGAAAAAGAAAACCTATAAATAATTCAAGATCTGCTTGTTTTCCGGTCTAGTGTGATGGGGTGGTACACTCTGACCCCAAAATCTATTTTTAGCACTCCCTTGGGACTTCCTTAGGCCACTCCCTTTGCTGTTCTTTTGCACGTCCTTAGTGTTTTGCTTTGCTGTGGTGGGGTCAGATCGGGTGCAGTTTCCATGCTGTGTCTCCAGTGAGGGATGTTGTGGCCCTATGGTCCTCTCTGTGCGTTGGCTGCTCTAGCAGGGATATCATCCTCAAGATTTGGTGGGTCAGGATGTGCTCCACTCTCTCTTCCTCCCCCTTCATTTGCTCCTGTGTGCTCTGATCAGACCTGTCCCTCTCCCTGAACTGTAGCTTCAGTACTGTCCTCTGAAGTAAATTCTTCTGGGGGTGGGGGGGGGAGGGCAACGTGCACTACTCCTATCCTACAAAGACACAGGCATCTCTTCTGTTGTTAAACTCAGTCACAGGATCATTTGTAAGTATGTGGTTCCTAGGGAGGCAAGAGAAGAGGGTATGCTTGCTACTGCATGCCCTGTAGGGAGCAGGCATACTGATTTGTGACTTGGGTGAGATGTTCAGACTCCCAGCCCACTACCTCCTCGTCATTTCCCATCTGTGGAATGCAAGGTGTGAACTTTGAGGGTGTCTGAGTGAGAGTCATACCCGTCTCAGTTGGAATCGTTGTGCCCTTATGCACTCTGGGCAATTCAGCTTCTCTTTCCCTGAGTTTCACAATCTGTCAGATGGGGATGATGATAGTAATTGGCTTCATCAGGATGACATGGCATTTCAATGTGAAAATAGTTGCAAAGCTCCTGGCATGTAGCAAATGCTCAATAAATGCTAGCCATTTTCATGGACACTATTACTGCATTACCTCATTACGGAGTCCCTGGGTGATGCAAATGGTTAAGCATTGGACTACTCACTGAGAGCTTGCTGGTTCAGCCCCCAGAGGTCTCGGGAGACAGGCCTGGTGATTGGTTCAGAAAGGTCTCAGACAAAGCCCCATGAGCAGTTCTACTCTGGAACCAAACCAGGGACAGCTAACCCTCACAGCTAGGGCCTTTGCTGTTCTAGGATAATATGTTGGAGAAAAGTGAAAACCAGGAGAAAGCAGAGAAGCCTCCCTTGCTAGGATCTGAGTCAGTCTTTGCCAGCAGGTTGGTTTTCTGGAGGACAGTCCCCTAGTGTGACAAACGTCATTTAACCTTGGTGACTCACAACCATAGCTGTGGGGGGCGCAGCCTCCTCTGGAGAAGGGAGACAGGATAGAGATGCTCCTGGAGACAAGAAAACGTTGATGGCCTCTCAGAATCTGTTGCAAGAGTTTTGAGTTAAAAAAAAAAAACAATGTTGCTGTTGCTGCTGAGAATATGCACCATGAATTCAACCAAACAGCAAAACAATTCAACAATTTCTACACGGACAATTCAGTGATGCTGATTCAGTGATTCCTCAAAACGTGGGGTGATTCTCAGCAGCAGCAGCACCACCACCGCCCCTCCCTGCGTCATTCTTCCCCCATGAACGTCAGCTTATGATCTCCCCGCTAATCTTGTGAGCTGCTGTCGTCAATCTGTTCCCATAGGAACACATCTTGAACGAGCACAATGTGCAAGGCAGACATTCTTCTCTAGTTCCACTCAACTATGGTTTGGTTTGAAGAAGACGGCAGGAGGTATTTTTGGTTTAAGACTTCAGGATGATTTCACGGGCAATCGTTTCAGGGAGCCATGCAGCCTCCAGGAGTCCACGTCTGGATTCTAGGAGATTCTGAAACTCTGGTCTGCATTTTTACTTCTGGGGTCTGTTCAGTAGTGGCAGCTAGGTATCCTTTATTTCTTCTGGTTTTATGGTACAGGAGAAACATGGTAAAGACACGAGTCATATGTAACCGCTTGACGTGACCACGGTTCTCAGGGATTTGGCAGTTGTGATGCAGTCATCTCCACGAAGAGATGTGATGACATGTGATACAGACATGCCCTGTCTGCTAAGGGGATGAATAAAGGACCCCGGGAAGCACATAACGGACAAAGGACTCTGTAGAACTGGCTGGGTAAACACCTTCACCTTGAAGTTAGGCCCTAGTCTAATTCTGGCACAGCATTGTGCTCAAAGATAATGCTGACATGTGCTGACCCAGAGCAGTGCCCAGATAAAATGGAAAGACTCACTGTATGAAACCCAAGGACAAAATGATTAACTAATTAGAAAGTTGCTTGTCCATCTGCACAGTGGCTACTCCCTCCCCTTTGAAAGTGCCTCGTAGCAAGGCACTAGAGCAGTGGTTCTCAACCTTCCCAAGGCCTCGAACCCCCTCCTCAACCATATGTTATTTTCATTCCTACTTCATAGCTGTCATTTTGCTGCTGTCACGAATCAGACGACCTCTGTGAAAGGGCCGTTCGACCTCTAAAGGGGTCACGACCCCCAGGTTGAGAACCGCTGCCCCAGACAATGTCCTCATGTCAACTTGAAAGGTGGTGGTGGTGAGACCCTCTTTGCTCCCAGAGCAAAGGGCATATCATCTATGCTTAAGGTGTCCCCAGTCTCCTTGCTGCATGGTGACCCGCTTGCTCCTGAAGCAAAGTGTTATCTATGTTGAAAGTGGTCCTTCTCAAGTCATCAGAGTTCTTTTCTTTTGAAGTCACTCTATGCTTTAACACACTCGGCACTTAGCTCTTTGATGCCACGTGTGTATGAGCGAGTCTGATCTGGGTTCAGAGCTTGCTAGTTACTCTGTAGACCACAGCCCAGGAATCGAACTTTCCAAGCTTCGTGCTGAAATCTGCTATGGACAACTGATCCTTTGAC
>PVJH01007903.1:0-89241 GCA_004026705.1 Nesogale talazaci | reverse complement strand
GATTGTCTACAGATGGGCTTTGGATGTCCACGACAAATCCCCCCCTCATTTGCATCAATATGGTTGTTTGTTTTGGATCTTTCTGATGGCCCATACCTGGTCCCATTGACACGTTGTGAGCACACAGGCTCATGTGCTTCTTCCATGAGGGCTTTGGTTTCTCTGTTGGATGGCCGTTTGTTTAACTTCAAGCTCTTATGACCCCAGACACTATATATTAATAGCCAGGCACCATCACTTTCTTAAACATATTTTCTTTTGCTTTTTTTTTGGCATCATTGCCCTCAGGTGGTGGGAGTAGGAGGCCCAGCCCCACTGCTGGAATCGAACCTCTGTCTCAGTGGGTCGCAGTCCCGCGCACAACCACTACGCCACCAGGGCTCAGCAAACATATCTTCTTATGGACCCGTTTTTACTTCAGCGATCAGGTCAGGAAGGTGAGTGTCACAGAAGGGGAAGGGATCCTATTCTAACTTGAGTGTTGTCCTTATGAAAAAATAGAACAGATACAGAAGGATACACAAAAAGATAGCCATGAATGGACAGACACGTTCGATGGCTACAAGCTAAAGAATACATGGGGGCAACCGAAGCTGGATGAGGTTAGAAAGGAATCTTTCCCTAGAGCTGCAAACCATCCCCCACGCCCTTCCTTTCAGCTCATTCTGACTCATAGCAACCCGGTAGGACAGAGGAAGACTGCTCCATAGATTTTCTGAAACTCTAAATCTCCCCCTGGGCAGATAACATCATCTTTCTCCCGCCCCCCTGGAGGAGACACCTGAATGCAACTTCTAGTCTCCAGATTTTTTCCTGAAAAGATTCTCTCTTATAAACCATCCCAATGTGTGATATTTTGTGAGGTGTGCCAAGGGAATAATGTAATGCTTTATATCATTGTGTGAATATGTCTCGATTATTTCCTTACTCCACCCTTGAACAATCACAGGGACACCATTCAGATTACAAAGGAGCCCGTCCTAGGGAGGCAGAACATCAGGTTGATTGAACTAACTATGACATCAGAGACCCTATTTCCCAACAAGGAAATCTAGGTCCAGGAGGCTAGGACTTGAAGGTAACTTTAGACCACACAAATTCAATGGCATAACAAACATTGGGAAAACTTATTCCACTTGAAGAACAGTCCAGACTAGTCTATATCTTTTGGTGACTCTTTCTGTGGAGTAAATGCTTACGCCTGCCATAGTTGGGTCTAGATTATTGCACATGTTTGGCGTTCATAGGCCGCCTGTTGTCCAAAGTGGTTGGTTCAGATTAGACCCTTACCACCAGCACCAGAAAGGTTTAGCATTTATTTCAAGATACTGACTGGGAAAAAGGACTTTTCACATTAGCTTTCAGTTATGCAAGATTTGGGTGAAATTTTGTAAACAATGTTTCTTTCTATTTCTATTTCTCTATTTCTCCCAGCACAAACCTTCACCCATCGTCAGGAGCACTGTTTGTCAGCAGGTGCATTTGGTGAGTTCACCTCCCTTTTCTAAAACAGAAATTACTTTTGGTGACTGTGTTGAAGTCATTTCTGGTATTAGCATAGGTGCAGGGTGATAGTCTATAGCCACAATTGCAATTAAGGCAGATATAAACCCACCATATAGCAGAACAGAAATTGCTATCCAAAGTACTTCAGAAATACTTGCTAGATTCATAAAAGCATTTCAAGGGCAATTAAAAAAATAATTTTATTGGAGGCTCATACAACTGTTACCACAATCCACATATACATCCAATGTGTCAAGCACATTTGTACTTTTGTTTTGCCCTCGTCATTCTCAAAACATTTTCCCTTGGTATCAGTTCCTCATTTTTTTGCTCCCTCTTTACCTCCCTCCCTCATGAACTCCTGATAATTTACAAATTATTATCATTTTGTCATGTTTTACACTGTCTGATGTCGCCCTTCGCCCACTTTTCGGTTGTACGTTGCCCAGGGAATGGGGTTATATGTAGATCCTTGTAATCGGGTTCCCCTTTCTAGCTCCCATTCCCTCCTCCCTCCCAGGGTCACAACTCTCACTATTGGTCTTGAAGAGTTCATCTGTGCTGGATTCCCCATGTTTCCAGTACCAGTGTACATCCTCTGGTCTAGCCAGATTTATAAGGCAGAATTGGGATCATGACAGTGAGGGGGTGGGGGGCCAGAGCATTTAAGGACTAGAGGAAAGTTGTATGCTTGATTGTTGCTACGCTACACCCTGACTGGCTCATCTCCACCGTGTGACCCTTCTGTCAGGGGATCTCCAGTTGCCTACAGATGGGTTTTGGGTCCCCAATCTGTACTCCCACTCATTTACAATGATATGATTTTTCATTCTTTCATGCCTGATACCTGATCACTTGGACACTTCATGGTCACACAGGCTGGTGTGCTTCTTCCATGTGGACTTTATTGCTTCTGAGCTAGATGACTACTTGTTTACCTTCAAGCCTTTAAAACCCCAGACACTCTATCTTTTGATAGCCGGGCACCCTCAGTTTTCATCACATTTGTTTATGCATACATTTGTCTTCAGGGATCATATCATGAAGATGGGCACACAATGATATGATTTGTTGTTCTTTGATGGCTGATAACTGATCCCTTTGACACCTCGTAGTCACTCTGGCTGCTGGGCTTCTTCCATGTGGGCTTTGTTGCTTCTCAGCTAGACGACTTGTTTACCTTCAAACCTTTAAGACCACAGATACTACATCTTTTGATAGCCAGGCACCATCAACTTTCTTCACCACTTTTGTTTGTGCACCCATTTGTCTTCAGTGATCATGTTGGGAAGGTGAGCATCATGGAATGCCAGTTCCATAGAACAAAGTGTTCTTGCTTTGAGGGAGTACTTGAGTGGAGTCACCATGTCCATCTGTTACCTTAATCCCAAACCTATAAATATATGCACATATATCTATTTTCCCATCATTATATAAATATATTTACCTATATCTATGCCTGTATTTAGACCTCTGTAAATGCCCTTTCTTGGTTCTTTCCACTATTTCCTTTTACTTTCCTCTTGTCCCGCTATCATGCTCAGCCTTCATGTGGGTTTCAGTAATTCCTCCCAGTTTTACATTGCCCTTGACCAAGTCCTACCAGGCCTCTTACACCCTCTTCGCCACTGATTTTGGATCACTTGTTCCGTTGTCCCTGGTTTGTTTGTTTTTTTGTGCCTGGACTTGTTAACATCACTGTGTTTCCCCCACCTCCCCTTGTCCCATGTCCCCCCAGAACTGTCAGCCCCATTATTTTCTCCTCCAGTTTATCCTGCCCATCTTGTTTAGACAGATCTGCAAAAACAGCAATATGCACAAAACAAGACAGAGGAAAACAAAGCAACAAAAGAAAACAACATCAAGACAAAACCAAGGACAAAAAAAGAAAAGCCTATAAATTGATCAAGGTCTGTTTGTTGACCTTAAGAGTGTTTTCTGGTCTAGTCTGATGGGGTGCCGCGCCCTGACCCCAAAGTCTATTTTTGGTATTCCTTCGGGATTTCCTTGCTCTGCTCTCCTTGCTGTTCTGTCGCACACTCTTAGTGCTCTGTCTCAGTATGGTAGGGTCAGATCGGGCGCAATTCCCACACTGTGTCTCCAGTACTATCCTCTGTAGGGATATGGGTCTGTGAGAGATGTCATGTCTCATAGTAGGGCTATCATGTCTCAAAGTCTCTTTGTATTGACTGTTCTGAGGGCTTGGTGGGCCATGATGTGCTCCATTCTCTTCCTCCCCCTTCATTTGCTCCTGTGTGCACTGATTAGACATGTCCTCTCCCTGAGCTGTAGCTTCAGTGCTGTCCTCTTATGTAAATTCTTCTGTGGGGAGGGGAGACTGTCCAAGTAGTTGGGATAGGGTGCAGCCCCTCAGACCTCTCTACTGGTTTCCTGCTTCATGACAGTATGTTACATTCGCATCTTGGAGCAATGGGTTGAAGTCTGGCCTCGAGGGCAATTTTAAAGCAAGAAGGGCAACCAACAACAGCTACAACAACAAGCTCCCAAATGGAGAGTGCCTTTGGGGACTCAAATCTTCCTACCTCCCCTATTTCAGACACACCTCTTCTCTTCCTTCATGCTCTCACTGGTTTGACTATCCCTGTGGCCTCCTTTGGGATCAAGCAGGACCCCACATCTGCTGAAACAAACGAGCCATACCTCCTCTATCATATTCCAGCTTCCTAGAGGACTGGTAATGCCAAATTGTGCAGCTGACTGTCTAATTGTCTCTGAGCAGAAAAGTTTGAATGGCCCCATTTGAATCTCTCACATTCATGTGGCAATAGGGAAAGTTCATGATGGATAGAGGGTGAGACTTGCAATAAATGGTGTTTTTATTGCATTACAGGCAGATCAAATGACTTGAGGGATTAACATATCAGAATAAAAAGATTCAGATAAACGAGGAAAAGCCAGAAAAAACTCATTCTCCACAATACTGTGTCATTTTTTGACAGCGTCAACTTGGCTGTTCTGTTGGGAAATCATCTCGGCTTGGTTATAGAAGAGTATTGTTTAGAATCAAAATGTGAAAAGGCAACTGTTGTATGAAACCATTAGACCCCAGATCCAATTCTTCAAGTCAAGGAAGCCTGTGTCCAAGGGAGTGATTTTCTCCTATCCCATTTTTTCCCCTTATGTCCTCAGGAAGGAGACACCAAGAGCTAGTATTAATTCACAGCAATCATCAGCAGGCATCCAAGACTTTGATTATTGATGAGCCATTTACATATTCCTGCAATTTACACATCTGCAAACAACAGCTGGAAGATTGTACACATCACTTAGATGGATCATTTCCTCAGAGTCTTCCTTCCCCCAAATATCCCCGCTGTCTTTGTGTTTAAGCATGCAGCTGTTAACCAAGAGGTCAGTGATGTGAACCCATCAGTAGCTCTAGGGAAAAAAGATATAACAGTCTGCTTCCAAAACATTACAGCCTTGAAAACCCTACGGGGTTTGTGTTAGTCTGGGATGACTAGAGAAACAAATTCATAGACACTCATACGTTCATAAGAGAGAACTTGATATCAAAGAGCAATGGTACATTTTAAAAAATCCCAGTCTAGTCCAGATCAATTCCATAAGTCCGATATTACCCTGTATGTCAATACCAGTCCATCCATTCCTTTTTAGACTCATGAAACACATACAATGATCCCAAATGCAGGAAGATCACAGGTCACTGGGTGGAAAGTCTTATGGATCCAGTGGTGGTATAAGCATCTCAGTGCTGGAAGGGGTCTCCACGAGGCTCCCCCAGCTCCAGAGCTCTATCAGTTTCATCCCATAATGTAGCACAGGGCAGGAGTGTGTGTCTCAAGCTATGTATCTCCTTAGCGCCTCCAAAGAAGGTCATCAAACCGTGACCCGATTGACAGGCAAAACTCTACCCCTTCACCCTTCAGTCTCACAATGACAACAGATTACGTATCTACCACAGGGCTGCTATACTCTGTCCTGTAAGGTCACTCAGGAGCCCTACGGTGTAATGGGTTGTCTGCTGGGCTGCTAATCCATTGCTCAGCGGTTTGTAACCAGCAGCTGGCTCTTGGGAGAAAGATGAGGCTTTCTACTCCTGTGAAGAATGAGAGTCATAGAAAGTCACAGGGGCCGTTCTACCCTGTCCCAGAGGGTGTCTATCCATCAAAATGGACCTGATGGCAGCGAGTTGATCAGATCACTAAGATTGACTGTCCCAGGAACACTACACAGGATCTCTGTGACTCAGAATCAATTTGATGGGAGCCAGTTTATACACTATAAAGTCACTCTGAGTATAGACGCTATAGCAATTGTTGTTTCTTTCATTCTCTCCCTTCTCCCGCCCCCTCCTTCCTTTTCTTTCTTTCCTTCCTATAATACTTTCCCTCATACCTCATACTTGCTTCTATGGCAGAGAAGTCAGTCTCAGAGGCAGCTGGACATCGATCCACATCCACAGCAGTGGTGCGTCTAATTAACAGACTCAATTGTTATGGGAGAGGTTGGACATTCGAGTCCATCAGAATTTCCTCAGAAGAAAGGCTTGCAATCTATTTCTAAAAAAGCCAGCCATGGATCATCCAATGGAGTACAGTACTGCTTGGACACACAGGAGGTCGCCAGGAGTCAGTCAACTCAACAGCAACGAGTTTCTGGTGTTATATTACACGTAGCTCAAAGTCCCTACTGTTGCATTTTTGGGTAGGAGTTATAGTTTTTTCCAAGACTGTTTATTTTAAATTTTGAGTCGTAATTGTTATTTCTTCTTGGTGGTTAAAAATCCAGTTGGAAGGCTTTCTTTCCATAAGTCTGAGAACTCCCAGGAATCTCTGACAATATTCAGCATTCATGATTGGCTAGACGGACATATTTTATGAATATTGCATTGCCTTTGAATGCCTTTCTATGAATGAGCTCAAATGTTGAAATTCTATTAGATTCGGTTTCAGAACATATTTAACACATTTCCGTCCAGCAACCTTGGGGTGTCTCCTCGGTCACAGGGATTATAAAAGGATGGTTATTTGGTATGAAACATTCGTTCAAGATGGACTAGGTTTTCTGAAATATGCACATCTTTATGGCTGATGGTTTTTTGTTTTGTTTTGTTTTGAATTAGGTGGGGTTTTTTTCACCACCAGTTTGAAATGTTTCACTATAAAACTCCTCCTAGCCTACCTCAAACAAAATTGGCAATCTTCCCCTGGAAATTTCTGAACTCAAATAAAGTCACAACCGTGCAAATCCTTTTATTAGCAGGAAGCCCAAGTTTCCCATACTTGGTAGAAATATAATGATGGTTGGATAGTTTCTCATTTCTTAGACTGGTGATTGAAGAAGCTGAAACCAGGTGCATTGTTTAAATTTGTGTGTGTGTGTGTGTATGATAGGTTTCATGTCAAGGGGAAATTAATATTTTTTCCAAGACCCCTAAGAATTCTCAAGTAATATGTTAGAGTTACCACACCTAGGAATGTCAAAATAAAAACACTAATAGTCCAACCTTCTGGGTAGGGGAGAAGCACTGCCACACATCTCCAAAATGCAAGGTGAAATGCCAGCATGAGACAGGGATCAAATAAAATAAAAACCCTAGTGTACAGGATATGAACTTAAGGAAGGCACCAGAGCCTATTTAAGACAACTGTAAGTGTCCTGACTCTCAGACCTATTGGAGTTAGAAAGGGAAGGTTGAGTAGGGAGCAATTCTAGAATAATTGCCCCAAAGGACAGATGCTTGTTCTACCTGCCCTGCTGAAAGTTTAAATGTGTGCAGTGTCAATCACCAATCTGAATGTCTAAAACCTCCTCTAACCCAAAATATCCTCCTATCTGAATGGCAACTGGCAGGAGTCCCTGGAAAGTAAAAATGGTCCAATCACTTGACTGCTAACTGAAAGATTAGAAGGTCAACTTACCCAGAGTCACATCAGAAGAAAGGCCTAGTAATCTACTTAAAAAAAAAAAATCAGCCACTGAATATCTTGTTTTGTTTTTGTTTTGGGGGCACCACTTCCCTCTGGTGGTAGGAGTAGGAGGCCCAGCATTGCTGCTGGATTTGAACCTCCAACCCAGTGAACCGCAGTCCCACGCACAACCACTACACCACCAGGGCTCAGCCCTACCACTGAAGATCTTATGGAGCCCAAGTTACTACTCCAACACACGTGAAGTCGCTGCAAGTTGGCGTTTCCTTGGTGGTGATTTGTTTTCTCTACCTCTCACAGAAAGGAGGCCAAAGCGGAAGAGACTGTTGTTCAGGAATATGACTTACTTGGATGTTGCACTAATTCTTTCCAGCCATGTGAACACTTTTTGGGGTCTTTCAGTTAAAATGGGATTTTGAGACTAGCAGTGTAATACACTTTCCACCTCTCTCTCAAAAAATTATCCCCAAACAAAAACAAATGAAGTATACAGTCCATTTTATCAGTGCAATAATAATGTTTAAAAGGTAACCATGGAAGAAATATTGATCCATTAAGATGAAAAAAATATTATTCATCAGAGACTACAAGTCACCCCAAGCAACAGACTTGGAGAAATAATGCAACCCTGTAAAAGGAAATAGATTGATATCCAAGATGCATAAAGAATGCCTACAAATAAGAACCTTTTAAAGATAGCCAATAGAAAAATTCTTACACATTGTGAAGGCAATAATGACCTGCTAAAGGTTTTCCCAATCTGATCTCCAGAATTACTGGATAAGTTACCTTATATGGTAGAAGAGACTTTGTAGATGTGATTAAAGCTAAGAGCCTAGAGATGGCACAGTTGTCCTGGATTATCTGGGTGAGTTTAATGTAATCATGGAGAGAGTCCTTAAAAGCTGAGAACCTATCCCCAGGGTCTTGGTCAAAGAGATGGTAGTGTGAGAAGAATTTGAGGCCCCATTGCTGGACTCTGCAGGGGCTGAAGAGGTTAGAGGAGTTGGAAAGGCACATCAATGGACAGTTTCCTAGAGCTTTCAGAAAAGCAAACAACTGCCAACTCATGAAGTTTAGCCCAGTGTTGGACTTGCAGAACAATCAGATAATAAATTTGTCTTGTGTAGTCCATTACATTTGTGGCAATTCATTAGGTATGAATAGAAAATGAATGCACACATGTATCCTAGGTGACATATTAAAGTATGTTTATACAACATTGTATGCCACAAAAATTTTGGTACGATCCACATTTCCATGGATTTAAATGGGTTATAAAATTGTGGGAAATTGCTGAGCCCTGGTAGCGTAGTGGTTGTGTGCAGGACTGCGGCCGACTGGCTTGGCGGTTCAAATCCAGCAGCAGCAAGGCTGGGCCTCCCACTCCTACTAGAGGGCAGTGATGCCTAAATTTTAAAAAAAAAAATTGTGGGAAATTTGCATAAAAGAAAAATACTCAGTATAAATATGAGTGATAAGTCACAGAGGACAACATACATAAAGCATGATCCTATTTTTATCAAGCACAAAATGAAGTAAAGCAAATTTTAAACAGTTTTATTGGCATATAGTTCACATATCATACAATTCAATAGTTCAATAATCGTAAGAAGTGTTGTAAAAATGTGCTTGACACAATGGATGGATGGAGGGATTGTTGAAAAGAACTTTATGAAAAGATATCAAAGGGGAAGGAAGATGTGAAACTATCACTATTCAATGAGGATACGATTTTCTATGTGGAAAATCATAAAAGTTCCACAAGGTGAGGACTGTAAGCAATAGAGGAATATGGTAGAGTGGCAGGATGCAAGATCAACAAGCAGAAATCTATCAGACTGCTATACACATTGGACAAGAAGAGGAGATAAAAAAAGGTGGGACCCTTCACGATAGCCAAGAACAAAATGAAATATCTAGGGATATTCCTGATTAAAAAAAATAACTAATTATATGAGGAAAACTATAGAACATTATTACAAGAAACCAAGTGTGACCTCAACAAATGGAAGTATACTCCATGCTCATGTATTGGAAGACTCAATATAGATAGCATGTCAGTTCTGTCGAAGGCACTATATAAGTTTAATGGAATTCTGAAATAATTGCCACCTTCTTTCTTCAAAGACTGGAAAAACGGATTACCAACTTCATATGGAGAGGGAAGAAGCTCAGAAATTAGCAGAGAACTCCTCTAGAAGGACAGACTTTAGCTCATGTTACATAGTCACATGGCCAAAGCAGCATGGTACTGGTGTAATGACAGGTACTCAGACCAATGGAAAAGAACTGAAAGTCCAGAAATAAAGGGTCATCAGTGAGGGAACTGGGACCAACCTGAGAACTTTGGCACAGTGAATACATAGACTACCAGAAATAGGGAAGGACACAAACATAGAGGAGGCACAAATTGACAAGGTGGATATGCAGAAGATAAAACACCTTGTACATTGAAAGAATTCACCAAGAGAGTAATTACAGAACCCAACGATAAGGAAGCACTTTTAGCAATGACACATCAGACAAACGCCATATTACTAAAACCTACAATACTCTGTTAGCTTCCAAAAAAAAAAAAACCACAATAATAATTGCTCACTGAGGTGGGCAAAGGACCTGAACAGAAGTATCACAAGGGCAGAAATACTAATGGCCAATAAACATATGAGAAAATGTTCCCAATCATTAGCATAAGAGAAATACAAATTAAAACAACTAGAGATACCACCTAACACCCACAAAGATTAAAAAAAAAAATTAAATCAGGAAGCAAAAGATGTTGGAGGGGCTGTGGTGAGATAGAAGCTCCCATCCACTGCTAGTGGGCCTGTAGGTAAGTACAGCCACTGTAGAAATCGATTTGTTGTTACCTAGAAATAGATACATATTGAGCTACCATTAATCAACCAGCAATCCCCCTACTGGACATTTACCCACAAGAGGCAAGAAACAAATCACAGCCAGGCATCTATGCTCCAATGTTCATCGCAGCACAGTTCACAAGTGCGAGGAGTTGGAAACAACACAAATTTCCATCAACAGATGAATGAATTTAAAAAACTGTGGTACATACAATGGAATACTATACATCCCTAAAAACCAGTGGTGAATGCATGAAGCACGTCGCCCCATAGGAAGAACTGGAGGGAATAAAGCTAAGTGAAATGAGGCAAGCGCAAAAGGAGTCCTGCGAGGTAAGCTTAAAAATGCTACAGGGGCATAGTATAAGAGTTGTATTAGCCCTCAATAAAATGATTAAATATAATTTTTTTTCAAGGATGGAGCAAGAAGGCCTGTCTGACTCCTGCCTCATGGCAATGGAGAAGTCAGAGAAGGACCAATATGGCCCCCTCCGTCCAATTTACTTCACTATGTCTAAGAAGTTTGCATAACTTTGCATCCTGCATTCCTCACCACATTCATGGATATGTTTGCAGCAAAGGAAAATATCCATTGATTAAAAGTGCCAAATGCTTCCTGATTTTTCTTTTTTCCAGAGAAGATACTTTAGTCTTCTATATGTATAATGTTTAAAATTATAGCATTCTAAATAAGTATTCATTTTACAATTGTTTTCATTTTTCTATGTATTTATAACCAACAGTAATAAATTTTATAGTGTCCTGAAATTTCCCCCCCAGGTTTTTAGTGTTTTATTCATTGCTATTATTATTTATTTTAATTTTATTTTTATTGGGGTTCTTACAGCTCTTATACCAATTCATATATCATTTTTATCAAGCACATTTGTACATATGCTGCCATCGACATTTCCAAAAGATTTTCTTTCTACTTGAGCCCTTGGTATCAGCTCCTCTTTTGGCCCCTCCCTCCTCTCCCCTCCCACTCTTGTGAATCCTTGATAATTTATAATTTTTTATTTTCATATTTCACACCATCCACTGTCTCCCTTCACCCTTCCTGTTGCTTGTTCCTCTTGGGCGGGGTGGTAGTGTTGTATGTTGATCATTGCAATTGCTTCCACTTTTCTCCCCCTTCTTCTCCACCTTCCCCCTACCCTCATGGTATTGCTACTCTCAATATTCATCCTGAGGGGCTTATCTATCCTGGATTCTGTGTGGTGAGAGCTCTTATCTATGGCAGTTACATGCTCCAGTCTATCCAGATTTGTAAGATAGAACTGGGTCATGACACAGGGGTGGAAGAAGCATTAAAGAACTAGAGGAATGTTGTGTGCTTCATTGGTACTATACTGCACCCTGGCTCAACCCTCCTGTGAGGGGATGTCTAACTGTCTACAAATGGGCTTTGTGTCTCCCTTCTGACCTTCTTATTCACTTCACAATGGTTGTTTGTTTGGGGTCTTCTGATGCCTGACACCTAATCCCATCGACACCCAATCCCTCATGATCACACGGGCTGGTGTGCTTCTTCCCTGTGGGATTTGTTGCTTCCCTGCTAGATGGCAGCTTGTTTAACTTCAAGCCTTTTAGGACCACAGATGCTGTATCTTATAATAACTGGGCATCAGCAGCTTTCTTCACCACGTTAACTTATGCACCCATTTTGTCTTCAGTGATTGTGTCAGGAAGGTGAGCATTACAGAATGCCAGGTTATTAGAACTCAGTATTCTTACATTGAGTACTTGTGTAGGGGTCCAATGTCCATCTGCCACCTTAATATTTTAACCTATAAATATATGTACATACTATGTCTCTACCATTCTATATTAATATATTTTATATGTGAATGCCTACATTTATACCTCTATAAATGTCTTTTGCCTCCTACTTCTTTCCTCTATTTCCTCAAAAATTTTTAAAGATCACAGGACGATTGTAATTTTCTCAATTTATTTCTAGGACCGCTGTGCATGGTTTCAGCTTGCATGCTGATTTTTACAGTCTCACAATACCATGCAAAGTAAGAACTACTTATAACTGACTTAGGATCCTCACTGGTCCAAGCATCTGATGGTTACATCCATTACATTGGTAGGGTTGGTGCCACCTACTGTGTCAAATGGTCTCTTCCCCCACCTTTCATAGACTTCTTTCTAAGACCAGAACAGACAGAACCTTTAGTAATGTATATTGTGAATTCTAATCATAGCATAATATGTGATAGAGTATTAACTTGCCTTAAAAAAGTATAATATTTCTTAGATTAAATGAATACTAGCAACAAACTTGTTTTGCAAAAATTTGCACTGAATTTCAACAATATTAATTACAACATTACTAGTACCTCTTAAAATTTTCTTTTTCCTTTAACTGCTCTTTCATTCTCGTGTTATTGATACAGGTCCGTAAATACTAATTATCACAGGATAGGAGCTAAGACACCAAAAATTTGACAAAATCCACAACTGTTAAAATACCAGCAGCAATGAAAACAAGAGCACAAGCTTGTAACATCTGCAGATGAACCACCTGAGTGCAATCGGGAGATGACAGCTCTCATTGGAGTGCATTAGAATGTTCAAAATGAATGAACAACTTTAAAATTAAATTTAAAGTTAAAATGAACAACTTTAGCCTTGTATATTTAGATATTAGCGGGATCACTGCCCGCTGGTGGGAGTGGGAGGCCCAGTCTTGCTCCTGGAGAGCT
Source organism: Nesogale talazaci (assembly GCA_004026705.1). Taxonomy (NCBI): domain Eukaryota; kingdom Metazoa; phylum Chordata; class Mammalia; order Afrosoricida; family Tenrecidae; genus Nesogale; species Nesogale talazaci. The sequence goes on along the minus strand of PVJH01007903.1, from coordinate 76,242 downwards.
GCTGCTGGATTTGAACCACCAAGCCAATGGGACGCAGTCCCACACTCAACCACTACGCCACCGGGGCTCAAGCCCTAAACCTCATTTTTATTTGTCTTACGGGTATATTGCTGCACATAAGCTGTACTTGAGATAACTTTTTGCCTTAATAACACACTGCAGGGATTAAAAATAATAATCAATTTCTCTACAAGTCTGGACAAAAACTGTATGGACAGTCACTTTGGTGTCAACTCCTTGGCTAGTGTCACCAGTGCAGACAGAATCCTCCACACCCCTATACTGGGTTATGTCACCCTGCGGGGTCACATGTAGTGTCAAGGGGAAGAATAGGGGTTCTTAAACTCAAGGGCTGAGCAGAGGTGGAAGGGGACTTATGGATAGGCTGTAGTTATGAAAATGAACCTTTACAGGGATGGCAGAAAGAGTCTTGGGTGCTATGGTTAAGTTACCAGCTGCTAACCAAAAGGTTGGTGGTGTCAAGCCATCCACAGTTCTAGCTAAGAGACAACGTGGCAATCTGCTCCCATACAAATGAGTGGAATGGGTTCCAATTCATAATGATCCTCCTAAATACAAAAGAAGGACACACCCCCCAGGCCTGTACCATCCTCAGGATTATTGCGGTTTCAGCGCAGTGTGGCAGCCACTGTTGCAATCCAGGCGCTCCAGGGTCTTCCTCTCGTCCGCTGCCTTTCTGTCTTACCAAGGGACGTCCTTCTCTAGGAACTGGTCTCTCCTAATAACTTGTCCACAGTACAGTGGAACCTCGGGCCTCGACACTAGTGCTTTGGAGAAGGACATGCAATGCAGTCGAGTTCCAAATCAATTTTTCCCATAAGAAATACCTGAAAAAGAATTAGTCTCTTCTCGACCACCAAGTTTTCACCCTACCTTTGCCTTTTTACACAAAACGTTACACAGAAATCGCAAAGTAAATGAGTTCAGAGTTAAATAATCCATTACGAAACACAACATTAAAAAAGTTGTTAACAACTACAGGATGGCCTCTACCTTGAGAGTGATGAGGACCTGGATCTGTGGACACGGATGTGGAGAGGAGGTACGGAGAGAGAGTCCTTGTTTGGAAGAGGGATCTCACTGGGAGCTGCTTTTCAGGAGTTTCTTCCCTTCTTTGCTTTTTTGCACTAGGACCTGGCAGACTTTCTCTTAAAAAAAAAAAAAGATCTGGCTAATGTGGTCAGCTGTTGGCGTTTTCGTAACTGTTTTCTAAAAGGGTTTACTAAATTATCATTAACAATATTGCTAACACGATTAAGTAGTTCCTTATGATGATTCTTTTCAAAAAATTCTTTCGTAGGATCCATGATTTTTTATCTAAAAGCAGTACAAAAAGCCGTAAAACTAAGAAAATCATAGCAAAATACTTGGAACGCAGCTGCAACAGGTTTAAACAACCTGTACCGTAATAACAACACCAGCTAATGCCAAGTGATGGAAACACAAACGGCTTTTGTTTACAAGAATCAAGTGCATTTGGGTCAGATTCTGATAATTTGTTCGAGGTCTGAAGCAAACTCTTCTCAACATTGTGCGCCAAAATCCGATTATGTCAAGTCCTGATGCAGTCGATTGCCTGGGTTCCACTGCGTACGTGATGGAAGAGTCTTAACGAGGCATCCTGGCTACACGTCTTCCAAGAGCGGCCTGTTCTTTTGGCAGCCCGTGGTTTCTTCCATATTCTTTGCCAGCATCATAACTCGAATGCATCAATTCTTCCTCAGTCTTCCTTAGTCAATGCCCAACTTTCACATCCATGTGAGACCACTGCAAACATTGGGGATTGAGTCAGGCATAGCTTGTCTCAATGTGACAAGCTCTTCAACCCTTTAGATCAGCTGCTCTCAAGCTTCCTAATGCCGCGACCCTTCAAGGGGGTTCCGCAGGCTGTGGTGACCCCCCCCAACCATAAAATTATTTTCATTGCTACTTCATACCTGAAATTTGGTGACTGTTATGAATTAGGCAACCCCTGTGAAAGGGTCATTCAACCCCCAAAGGTGTCACGACCCACAGGTGGAGAGCCGCTGCTTTAGCGAGATTTTGAGCAGCAGATTTATCCAGTGCATCATTTGATGGCTTGCCTGCTGCTTCCAGGAGCATGGATTATGGACCTGAACCAGACAAAATCCCCGACAACTTCTAAATTTCTCCATCAGTCATGATGTCACCTATTGGTCCAGGTGTGAGGATTTGGGTTTTCTTTACACTGAATTGTGATCCAGACAGAGGGACCATCCTTGTTTTTCAAGTTCTCCTCAATTTCAGCAAGTCAGGTGTTGAAAGTGGTTAACAAGCCTTTCTCCACTCTTGATGCCGACTTCTTCACGTGATCCAGTGGCTTTGATGATTTGCTCAGCATGTATATGGAATACATGTGGTGAAAAGCTACAACTCTGAACCACACCTTTCCTGATTTTAAAGCATGCAGTATTCCCTTGTTTGGTTCAAATAGCTACTCTTTGATTCACATAGAGGCGCCACATAAGCATAATGTAGTGCTCTAGAATTCCAGTTTTTCTCAAAACTATCCATAGTTTCTTATTCACAGTCACAAATGCTTGTCATCATCAATAAAGCACAAGTAAACACTTTTCTGGCATCCCTTGCTTTGGCCAGGATCCATCCACATCAGCAGTGATTTGCTAATGCCTTTAGTCCTACTGACACGCTTCTCTCAGTACCATCAATTTTGGGCTTCCACTGTCACCCTTCTACAAACCTAGTGCTTACAATTTTAAGCTCTGAAACCATTCCCTGCTTTAGATTTAGATTGTTTTTAATGTATGATCCTTAGCTCATACTCAGGCATGTATGAGTCTACCATGTGGACTTGGTTAATAGCTCACTTAAATAGCTGCTCATTTGAAGATAAACCTTTAAGGCCTCAGATGGTATTCTTTCTAATAGCCAGGCACAATCTAGTTTCTTAACCACACTTTGTGACAGCACCCACATCTTCAGTAATCTCTTCATGAGGGTGAGTATCAAGCAGGGGCATTTAACTTGTTCTTTTTGATATAGTGACTCTGTGTGTTTATTTGTTCCATCTTCTTTTGATGCTTCCTGCATCATTCAACATTTTGTCCCTAGGATCTTTTAATATTGCAGCTGGAAGCTTGAATTTTTAAAGCCATCTTTCCGCTTGAGAGATGTTGAGCCCGCCCTTCCTTTTTTGGTTCTCTCACTCCAGACCTTTGCACATTTCATGATAATATCTACTTTGTCTTCCTGTAAAGATACAAGCTAGAAAATGCTATGAGACGGTTCTGCTCTGTGTTATGAGGTTGCTATATGGTCCTGAGGATTTGGGATTGATTCAATAGTGGACAAAAATATCAAGCCATTAACAATAAACCTGCCCACCACTGGCACAGGCCTGGAGCTGGTAGAGCAATGCCTGAGTGGGGCAAATGGTGAGAGTTCTGTTGGGAGTTCAAACCCACCCATCAGGGCTGCCAGAGAGAGCCAGAGATGAGCTTCTGCAAACATTACAGCCAAGAACCCCCCCTGGAGCGTCCCTGTGCTGGGACACCTGGGGTCATCCTGCATGGTAATCAAGTCCATAGCAACAGGTGTGTTTTATTTTACTTTTGTGCTATCAGCAGGAGTTTAACATCACACACAAGCTCAACGTGTTGACACTAAGGGCCCACGAGATAAAGACAAACATCTACAATGTCTTTTCCCGGAGATGGTCAGCATCATACTGTACACACTCTATTTCACGAACCTTCTGATAATTTAATGATTCATACTAGACCATATACCAGTTATGCTCTCCCTGTCCTGGCGAAAGTGGTTAAAATCATGTGCGAAAAACAAGGTGGTGATGAACTAAAATATTTACTTAGAGTCAGGGCTGTTGGGAGATGCCACGAAAACATGCTAAAAATGAGCAAAAAAAAAAAAAAAGAAGAAAATGGGAAAATTCAACAAATGCTCCTCACAGCTCAATGTATGATATTTATGAGATTTTGTTTCAATGATGGTGAACTACCCTTTTCTGCGTGTGTATGTGTCCACAGGCGACAGTTTATAAAGGATAGAAATAACTGTTCAATAAGTTTTTAGGGAACTTTGGGTAGGGTGTTGGGGAAAGTGGATTCGATAAACAGGTGCCAGAAGCACCACAGTTGAAGCAGGAGCACTGCGTGCTTTCTTCTTCCAAATCTCCCTGTGGGCAGAGGGTGAGCCCTGAAGGTCCATAGCATACCCCTCAGCCAAATCCCACCCATGGCCATGGTACCTGCGCTGACTCAGAAAAGCCATATAGAGAGTTTCCTAGGCTGTAATTTTTTTTAAATCATTTCATTTAGGGGCTTGTACAGCTCTTATCACAATTCATATATCCTACCATTGTGTCAAGCACATCTGTACATATGTTGCCATCATTTTCAAAACATTTTCTTTCTCCCTGAACCCTTGGTATCAGCTCATTTTCCCCTCCCTCTCCCATTCTCTCTTCCCCCAGAACTCTTGAAAATCTATAAAGTATTATTATATTTTCGTGTCTTATACAGATCAATGTCTCCCTTCACTCATGTTTCTGTTGTCAGTCCTCCCAGGAGGAGGCTATATGTAGATCACAGTGATCGGTTCCCCTTTTCCCCCCCACCTTATCCTTACCCTTTTGGTCTGGCTACTCTCGGTACTGATCCTGAGGGGGTTATCTGTGACTGTAAATCCTTATGGGAACAGGATAGCGTCATCTCTCTCACGATGATCTCCTAGTGGGTTTGAACCACTGACTTTGCTGTTAGCAGTCCACGTCTTACCCAACCAAGCAAAAGATGGTAAATCTTATAGGAATAGAGACTGTCAATCTTACAGGAGTAGAAAGTGAACAGCCCAACCCATAACTCATGAGAGCTGGTCAAATCTTGATAGCACTTTATAGTGAGTGATAATTGCCATGACAATATGTCCTGCTGGCCTGCTATTTCAGAGAATAATGATCAATCTTAAAGATGGGATTTTTTTTTTTAAGTTCTAAATTTCTCAACCTTTCCTGTGAGAAAGAAGCAAGTCCCTGTGGATAGCCCACTAGCAACTGGCTCAGAACGACTCACTCGAGGGCGTCTGTTCCGGTAAGAGTGACACCTCGGTAACAAATAACTGCTAGTTGAAAGAAGCCTAGGTTCTTGGGGAAAGGAGCTGTTTGTTTCCAGGGTGGTACTGCTGGAAAGGAAACTGGCCTTGTATGTTATGGAATCTTCTATAACAGGATGATTAAAATTTGGGGAATGGGATTTTTTTTTAAGTAATGGAATTTTAAAATCAGCATTGTTACATGGATTTTGACACGTTCCAATATATTCAAAACGCAATGGTTCCTGAATTGTTCGCAAGAAAAACGTGTTGACATCTGGGAATGGGAGATTCACTAACATTCCACAGACACCTTTAGATGCTGGATGGTTGGAGTTGAAAATGGGCGTCATGATGTCATCGTGCAACCCATGCTGCCCCTTCCCACAGGGGTGGGTGTGGGTCTCAGTCATATCCACCACTTAACCAACTATGACAATCAACTGGACCGACATCAGAGAGTCCCACCAACCTTTGAATCCAGATTTTTCTAAATAATGGTGCATTCCAATCATATTGACTTCCATAAAAATAGTACTTAGAATTTTAATATTTTAGTAAAGGCCAAAATATTGGTCTCATTAGTAAATAAGATTAAAACTATTTTTGAGTTGCATTTAAAACCTGGCATCATTTTAAAAACATATAACCTCCTCCCTGGGGTGCAGACAACGAGGACATGAGGGAAGGGAGACATCGGACATCATTCAACAAGACAAAATTATAATACTTTATAAGTTATCAAGGGTCCATGAGGGAGGGGGAGAGGGTGCAAAAAGGAGGAGCCAATACCAGGGGTTTAAGTGGAAAGAAAATGTTTTGAGAATGATGATGGCATCAAAGGTACAAATGTGCTTTGCACACAATAGATGTATGGATGGGTTGTGCTAAGTTGTATGAGCCCCCAATAAATTGATTTAAAAAAAAAAACACTTTTATCTGCATGTAGATAACCAAAGCCCTTTCCGACTCAGAGGCGGGAAACAGGGGGCAGAGTCACATTGCTCTCCCATGTCGATGCTGGTGAACCCCTCATGGCGGCCCGAGGGCTGGTTACCTTCCAAGCCGTTCATCCTTCAGAAGTGGACGCCAGACTCCTCCTTCTTCCTCTGGTCTTTAGTCTGGAAATTCCGCTGAAATCTGAGCTCCACGATCACCTTGCTGATATTTTAAATAGCGGCACCATTGCTTCCAGCATGATTGCAACAAGCCAGCCACCACAGGGTAACAAAGGGACAGGCCACCAGTGGCCCAAGATAAGCCCAGCCATGACCACCACGTCATTTCTGACTCATAGTGAGCCTGTAGGATCTCCCATGCTATAAATCTTTATAAGGGTAGATAGCCATTATGGCTACACATTGGGCTGCAGTCCACATTGTCAGCAGTTCGAAACCACGAGCGGCTCTGTGGGAGAACAACTGAGCTTTCTGTTCCCATGGAGAGTTGCAGTCTCAGAAACCCACAGGGGCTTGCTATGAGTCAGCCTGGAGACAAGGGCAGTGAGGTTGGTTTTTGGTACTTCATAGCATGACCGTTGGAATCAATGGGCCGTGATTTTGCACTGACTTTCTAGATAGATAATCAGGGTGGGGTTACTGTTCTCAGCCTCTGTTTCCTCTTTGTAAACTGGGCGTAATAACATGACCTATTTCAGAGGGTCACAAAACAGACACCTACAGGACATAGGTGATTTTTTTGTTTGTTTATTTTGGCCTCCGGAGTACGTCTTCTTTTCCCTGTGTGGTAGATGCAGGGATTCCAAAAGGATTTATCTCTAGCGAAAGAAAAGAACATAGTGGGTGTGTGGAGATTCTGGGAGCCCCCGGGAAGCGATGAGGCCGGTGACAGGTGGAAAATATGTTTGCAATGTGCGTGGCTGCCTCTCAGCTCAGTCTGAGCTGTCGCTAGCCAGAAAAGTCACATTTCCCCTCTATTCGAAAGCATCTGAAAATGGGGGGGTTTACCCCAAATTTCCTGATTTTGAAATATTCCCTGAAATCTGTTTCTTAAAAGAACCCACATAATTAACCTTGAGCTGGTAAGACTTGCCTTCCCCAGAAGGGAAGCCAGAAATAAGCAGGTTAAAGGAGATAATTGATTTTAACACGGGGCTGATTTTCTGTTGGGAAAGAGCCTAGTGGTGCAGGGCTTCCGTGTTTGGCAGCTCCCCGAAAAGTCATGATTAGAGCCCCCATCGACTGTGAGCACAAAAAAACCTGATCATCTGCCCCCAGAAAGATTCCAAACCAAAGACCAAACCCACGACTACAAGGTCAATACTGACTCATGGCCACCCTGCAGGTCAGAGTGGAACTGCTGCTGTGGTGTCTGAGACTGTAACCCTGTACAGGCGGACAAAGTCCAGTCTCTCTTCCACAGAGCCGCTGGGGGTTTCAAACTGCCGACCAAGCAGATCCCAGCCCAGCAAGTACCCACTGCACAATCAGGGCTACTAAGAAACAAAGCAAAACAAAAGCAGTTGCTGTCAAGTTATTGCAACTCACAGCAACAGCGTCAAGGAACTTGGGTCCAACTTTGTTCCACAGGGCTTTCCAGAGCGGAGTTTTCAGAAACTTTCTTCGGAGGTGCCTTTCGGTGGCTTCAAAGCAACAACCTTGTGGTTAGCAGCCAAACCCACTGATTATTTGCACCACTCAGGCACAGCTCCAGCTACCCACTCACTGCCATTGAGTTGATGGCATCTTCCAGCGATGCTGGAGGACAAAGTACAGGGGCCCTCGGGGGGGGGGGGGGGGGGGGGGGGGGGTGTCTGAGATTGTAACTCTGTATGCGAATAAAAAGCTGTGTCTTTCCACTCAAGTCTCCCCTCAGTGCAAGAACACTTTGTTCTAATAACCCGGCATTCTGTGATGCTCACCTTCTGGACACGATCGCTGAATTCGAACTGGGTGAATAAGCAAATGGAGTGAAATAAGCTGATGGGGCCTGGCTATCAAAAGATATAGTGTCTGGGGTTTTGAAGCAGCACTCCTGCAGGAAAGCAACAAAGCCAACATGGAAGAAGCACACCATCCTGTGTGATCATGAGGTGTTAACACGATAAGGAATTAGGCATCAGAAGACCCCAAACAAACAAATATATTGATGCAAATGATGGGGATCGAAGTGGAGACCCGCAGCCCATCTGTAGATAAGTGGAAATCCCCTCACAGAAGGGTCACAAGGAAAGAGTGAGCCAGCCAGGGTACAACATAGCACCAACGGAACACATCACATTCCTTTAGTTCTTTAATGCTCCTCCTCCCCACTATCATGACCCCAGCTCTACCTTCTAAATCTGGCTAGACCAGAGATGTACAGTTGTTCAGATAAGAGCTCTTGACACATGAAATCCAGGACAGATTAACCTCTCAGAAACAGCAATGGAATACCGATACCATGTGGATAGGGGGAAGTTGGGGGAAGAAGGGAGAGAAATGCCATATAATTCCACCCCCTTTTCCCCAAGGGCACAAAAACAGTAATGTGGGTGAAGGGAGACAGTGGTTAGTGTAAGATATGAAAATAATAATTTATCATTTCGCAGGGGTCCATGATGGGTGGGAGGGGGGGTAAGGGATGGGGATAAAAAGAGGAGCTGATACCAAGGGCTCAAACAGAAAGAAAATATTTTGAAAATGATGAAAGCAGTATAGATACAAATGTGTTATTGATACAATTGATGGATGTATTGTTATAAGAGCTATAAGATCCCACCCAATAAAATGATTTATTTATCCTTTGGGGGGGGGCGCATCACTGCCCTCTGGTGGGAGTGGGAGGTCCAGCCTTGTTCCTGGAGAGCTGCTGCTGGATTTGAAACACCAAGCCAGTGGGCCACAATCCCACATACAACCACTATGCCACGAGTGCTCAGTCCTAAAATGATTCATTTATAATACTTTTTAAAAAGCCATCTTTCTCCTGGAGAGTGGGTGGTGGTTTCAAACGACTGACCTCACAGTTAGCAGACCAATGCTTAATCACTGCACCCCCAGAGGTCCTGAGCTAGAGATCTCCTGATAAAATGTTTACTTTTAAAATCATGTGTCTTCAGTGATAATTAGTATATATTAGTATTCTATTCTTACATACTTACATATTAATTACTGAAGATGAATGATTTCCAAAAACCAAACATTTTATCATGAGGCCTCCTTGGAAAGCCAAGACATATCAGAATACATGTGACTTTGGAAACATGGTCAGCATCAACAGAGATGTTGGCTGGCAGGGTCCCCCCGCCCCCACCCACTTTCTTTGAACCACCTCACTTTTGCTTCTTCTCTGTGAAATGCCACAGTCTTGAAGACCCAGCTTATGTTTCATCTCTAAATGAAGCCTTCACAATCCCTAAGTGCCATGCCCTCCACCCCCCACCCCCACCCCTCCTCCCTCCCTTCCACAACTGAGTTCTCATGGCATTTTTGTTCACATTTCTGGCAGCCCTATGTGTCAGGCGGGAGTCACACGAAATGGATGTTGTGTTCGTTTTCCCAGCTGACCAGATGCCTCTGGTCTTGCTGAGCCTGGGTTTCTGCTGTCTGGCAAAGTTCCTCACTCCTCCACAGCCACTGACTCAACCCCCAATCAGAGCGTTCTCATAGGACAAAGTAGAACCACCTCTGTGGGTTCCTGAGCCTGGTCCTCTTTATGGGAGTAGACAGCAGTGTGTTCCTTCCACAGAGAAGTGGACGGGTTTGAACTGCTGACCACCATGTCACCAGCGCTGCCCCCGACTCCCTAGCAGTGCTCAGGAGCTGTGTGCTGTGTGAAGGACCTCTAACCAAGTCCAAATCAGCAAGAAATCTGAAAAACAGTGATCAGTTTTGTTGACAGAGTTTCTGTTTCTCTTTTTTAAATACTGTTTCTTAGAAGGATAAAATTCATGATTGCACCTCGGCATCTGGAAAATTCTGAAGCGATTTCCAATGGATGCTAGAATTCTAGGACTTGACATGAGGGGAAAAAAATCTGGTTCAGAGTCGTGAGGAAATCTCTTTCTTCCACAGCATCCCCTCACCTTTCCCTCTGGGGTATAAATACAAGTTTGGGGTGTACAGAACCAAGAACCCCTCTGGCCATGTGTGGGGGGAAAAGGCCCCTCCCAGGTAATTGGATGTTTAAAAAAAAGAAAGAAAATCTCTTTTAGACAGGCACAGGGTTTTGGCTGAAGATCAGCCGCATACCTATTCTAAGCTGAATTTGGGTATAGCCCTAATAATTACAGTTACCCTTTAGAGAAAGAGCCCAAGAGGTTTACCTGGAGATTCTTTCCAGATGTAAGCAGGTATGTGAGAAGCGCAGTAATGAAGATGTAAACCGGATGAGGCCATTTTGTGCCCCGCAGTCTTCTCTGCAATCGCTCCGATCAATGCTCGGGGATGATCCCCAGCGATCACACGGTTGATGCAACGCAGCCATCTAACAAACACCAGATGCCTGACGAGCCTCACAAGCGGTAGTGTCAAAGAGAAGGGGGAGGGGGGGCCAGACCCCAACTTTGAATGCCTCTGCAGCTATCAATCTGTCATGTATTGTGATCAAACCGAACCCAATACCGTCAAGGCGGTTCTGATTCACAGCATCCCAGCAGGTCAGTGTCCCCAAGGACTTGACTCCCCACAGAAACAGCAGCTCTTTATCTGACAGAGTGGCAGGTGGGCTTGAACTGCAGACTTTTAGGGTTAGCAGTGGAGCATGTCACTCTGGTGCCACCAAGGTTTCTTTCTGAGTGACGGTGATCAGGCCACCCTGCCCGCCACCTTGGGCACTCCATCTTTCTCGCCGAGGAAAAATGAACTAGACCAACTATGCCAGAAACGGATTAATTTGGTTCAGTACATCTTGGCATTCCCTCCAACCTTCCTTTTCTCTCCATCATAAATTCAGAATCTTCTGTGGTACTTAGAAGTCATGAGCAGGACTAAAGCGAGTCTCGAAGACAGAAAAAGAGGAGGAGGAGAAAGAAACTGCCACTGAAGTGGCAAAACTCGAGGTGGACATATTATTGCACTGCAGAATATATTGCAGAAAAGCGAGCTGTACTTATCTTTACACAAGCAGGGAAGGATGTATGCATTTTCCTCCAGTGTCAAACTTTCTGCAGCTATACACTATCCAAATAGTCACTGGAGGCAGGGTAGTGGGCAGGAGAGAGCACAGTGTTGGAAGTTCTATGAACTTGGGGTTTCCATTGCAGTGTGGCCATGGGGTGGATCTGCACCTTGTTTCAGCTATTCTGGGCTTTCATACCATCATCCATAAACCGCGAAGAATACTGATTGCTCATTTTATGTCATGGATTGACTGAGTGCCTGGTTTATAGAGGCTACTTAGCTACATAAGAAGAACTGATGGACTGTTGGCCAAGGACATTGAAAATGCTGTGGACTGCCCAAAGAACAAACAAAAATCTCTCTTGGAAGAAGTCTAACCAGAATGCTCCTGAGAAGAAGGGTGAGACTCCCTCTTCCATTCTTCGACCATGTTAGGAGAGGTCAGTTCCTGGAACAAGACATCATGGTGGGTAGAGCAGAAAGTCAACAAAAAAGAGGATGTCTCTCGATGAGACCGGTTGAAACAGTAGTTGCACCAACGGACTAAAACAATTGTGAGGACCAGGCCGGCCAGGGCAGTGTTTCATTCCATTGTACAGTGTGGCCATCAGTCGGGATGGTTTTGATGGTGCCTACTGACAACAGAAATGACAATGCTTAATATCACGAAGAAGAGCCCCACAGTAGTCTTAGATGACTGCATTTTGACATTCATGACTTGTGACTTTCCCTTGGGCTATACTAGTTAGTATCAGTTGCCCTCCAACTCCAGGTGTAACCCCAGGTGTGCCTAAGGAGCTGTGCCCCACAGATGTCCAATCGATTTTTTTGGAAGTCAATCCCTACTTTTCTTTCAAGGCTACTCTGGCTGGCCTCAACCCTTCCCCTGCCTCCCCTCCACCCCAGGGTTTTGGTTTCCCACTGAGCATCTTCAGTATCTGTATGACCCAGGGATCCCTTCCTAATACACACCACCTCTTTCTTCTTGCTTTACAGTTACTGACATTTTTTATCGAAGTGTCCTTCTATGGTTTTACCCCCCATCAGTACAGAGCTGAGCTGGGCACTCAGAAATTACTAAACACGTCACTGCTTGTTCCGGACATCTCATTCTTTGCCGTGATGAGATGGGTGAGGGTGTGCTTGCTGAGTAGTGGTTTCAGGGGTAATGGACACTTCGAGGAGAACCAAAAATGGTGAAGTGGGCAGTTTTCAGAAGGCCAGAAATGTCGGTGGAAGTCTGAAATCTGTTTGCAGGGTCTCCAGGAGGATGAACTCTGACTATAGTCGAGGGGTGTGAACAGCCTTGACAGGCAAAATTCATTACCAAGGTCTTGAAGGCCGAAACCAACCTGTGACTTTCAAAACAAACGCAAACCCCTCACTATCAGTGAATCCATTCTAAGCCATGGTAACCGTACAGGGCAGGGTAGAAGTGCCCCTGTGGATTTCCAAGGCAGTAGCTCTTCACAGGAGGGAAACGCCAATTTTCTCCTGAGGGGCGTCTGGTAGTTTGGAACTTCAGACCTTGAGGATCGAAACCCAACTCATAACCACACCACCACCATGGCTGATACAGTTAGGTTAAAATGTAACACTTTTATCATTTGACATCCCTTTTGACCCGTCTTTCAATTTTTTCCAGTCTAATTTTTTTTCTTTTCAATTGGGGTTTTTGTTTTGTCACTTTGGGGATTTTGTTGGCTTGTTTCCTGTTTGCGTTTTGTATGACTTTCTGTATATGAAATCCAACCAGGTAAATCTAGAGAGAGCGTACCATGTATACTTGTGTAAACCGACCCAAATTATCAGCTGAAGCACCTAATTTACCACAAAAACTGCATTAAAAATGTGCTGAAAAACTCATGTTACACAAGGGTATATGGTAATTAATAATTATCATATATGGTAATATATGGTAATTAATATTTGGCATGTGGTAATATATGCTATATGGTAATTAATATTTGATATTTGGTATTGTTTGGTAATATTTGATATGTGGTAATTAATAATTAATATGTGGATTAATAATTACCTAGGGGCACGGCAGGGGAGGTTAGGGAGAAATTAGCTAATAACAAGTACAAGAAGAAAATATAAAATTGATTGTGATAATGATTGCACAACTCTTAATACAATTGGATAATTAAGTGGATATGTGAATTATATGCCAATTAACTATTTTAAAAAGAAAACATTTCAAAAAACTAAAAGTCTATTAATATTATACTAAGGTGACTTTTACAATTAAATCAACTAGGAGTAATGAGGGGCTCCTGCCACGTTTTATTAGAGACCAGTTGTTAATAATATTTTCCCTTTTAAATTCGTTAATAGAAGTTGAGAGATCCACCAATACATTTGAATGATGGGGCTGGTAAAGAATGCTGGAAGTACCATGGACTGTCAGAAAGGCCAAACAAATCTGTCTTCTAAGCATACAGCACGAGTACTCCCAAGAGGCAAAAATGATGAGATTTCATCTCACGTACTTTGGCCTGCTGTCCGGAGTGGCCAGTCCTAGAGAACATCATCACGCTGGGTAAAGTGAAGGGGTATGGAAAAAGAAGGACTTCAACCAACTGGACAGACACTGTGGCTTCAAGAATGGGCTTCACCACTGGAGCCATTGTGAGGGGGGTGCAGGCCCCAGCGAGGTTTCATTCTTCTGTGCACATGGTCGCTACGGGCTGCAACAAGCCACAGCCACCGAACACCAACAGGGGTCCACGTGGTATCGATCCTGCATTGATATCTATATAGTTATCATGAAGGATTTCCCCTAAGTCGGACTTTAAACACAAAAACAGACACAAGCTGCTGATTAGGCTGTGGAAAAGATGAAGACTTTGGCAAATGGTTCTTTTTCTTCATCCTGTCAGATCTCAGGAGGCCTTTCCCGGGGACCACTGTGTGAGCTTTGTATCTCACCCTACTTCTGAATGGCCCCTGCAGAGACGGCGCCCCGGGCAGAAACTGCGAGCTCTGCCAGCAGGGGAAGGAGCTCGAGAGAGCGGTCTGTGACCAACGCAAGCGGGCAATGCATGGATTTGTGCGAGCCAAGAGCGATGATGTCACAGGGATCCGAGGAGAACGTATTTTTCTAAAGAAACTTTATTGCATCATTTCTGTATACAATAGACATAGGAAAAGGGTTTGGGTACTGAAAATTCCATGTCAGTTTTCAAAAGTTTTGAACTGTTTGCAGAAAAATCATTACAAAGGTTTCTAAGGCCAAAACCCACATGTGACTTTCAAAACAAATGATCATCCCTTTCATCCTATCTAAAGCAAGGCATTTTATAATTGCTATAGAGGCTTGTAGTATTTCAAGACTTAAATGTATCTAAGAAGGGAGCAGTTTGCACACACAGAAATGCTAAGGCAGCATGTACAGCAACGTGCCTTCTTGTGCATGCGTGTGCATGCACGTTCGCTCGATGGAACCCCATGTCTTCCAGTGGGGCAGAAAGGAATCCACCGTGCCTTACTGTTCTGTGGCGTAACCCCCACCGATCACATACACCTCACCATATTGACTCAGTTCATTGCACTCTATATCCTGCAAAAATAAATTTAGTGCTCAACAGCTGGCATTATTGCTCACTGACGTTTTAGCAATATATTTCTTTAACCTAAGACAGAAAGAGAGTGAAATTTGATATCACTTAAAACCCCAAAGCAATCTGGAATTAAACCACATGCATACACTCCTCGATTCCCATGCCCCCCCACCCCACCCCCACCTCGGTGAATATTGCATTTTTCTTACAGTTGATGGGAAGGAGAACTGGCTTTCCTTGGAATGAAGACCCTGGAAAAGCAGTTCTTTGAGGGGACTGAGAAGTTCCCATTTAAAATGAAGGGCTAATGACAAAGCCGACATCTGTGAGGAGGGGAGATAGAAGGTCTTTCTTGATCTTCCTTGTCTAGCTGACCCCAGGGAGGCCACCACACAGCCAGAGCGCTGGGGGCAGTTCTGCACATGGCTCTGAGGCGGCAGCAATGCTCTCGAGGGGACCTGACTCTTGGGATGCCTACACAGGAGGACCCTGGAGTGTCTGTGAATGGTGGGGCTCCCTCTATGCCCCTTGGCAAGGGGTTGGGGTTGGGGAATGACCTGGTTCCAGGATGACCTGGACACCGAGGCCTTAGTGGACTGGCTGCTCCATTTGACACCCTAGTGGCCCAGGACCTGGAGCGCAGGGGACAGTGAAGAGGCACCAGGAGGCCAGGGCCAGGGCCTTGCCGAAAGGCGCTGCTGTAGAGTCGTGGAAGAATATGGGCATGCGTGGTCACACTGACATTTTGATTTATTCCAACGTGCCTTCTTAGTTTCTCTCCCCCAACTCCCCCTTCAAAATTGACAGGGAACTCTCTTATTTTTGTCTTGGTGTTTGTGCACAAAGAAGGGCGTCAGCTTTTCACAGGTTTTCAAAGGCTTACCCAAAACAGTTCTCAAAAACGAAAGAGAACTCCATTTCGAAATTCGCATTCAAGGCCATGCTCTCAATCTCAATCCTCCACCAGGCGAACCTCCACATGTGGCTGCAGCCACATGACCTTCGCTCAGCAGAAGGCAACACCTGCAAGAGCCCCATGGGTCACACACCCCGGCACCCCCTCTACCGGACTCAACGGAGTCCAGCAACGGAGGGGGCGTCCCCCACCGAGGAAAGCCAGCCAGGCAACTACAAAGAGAAGTTTCTGGCTACTGGCCCAACCATTTCCACACCAATCAGCTAAGTCAACGTCCTCTCTGCTTCTTTCCATTCCAAATGCCTCTGCTTCATACTTGGGGGCAATTAGAACCAGAGCGGTTGAATTTTACACTACTGTCTGAACTGCCAAAGCAACGCCACACTTTAACGACCCGGAGTGCCCAGACATTTTACAAATATTTTGAGTCTTCCATTTTATACACGGACAGATAGGCACAGAGGGGTACAATGGCTTGCCCCTTGTCATAAAGCAAATGATTGTCAGGGGAGAGGCATGAACTCTGGGTGATTTCTATCTTACTTTCCAACATCTTTCTCAGGGGCACCAGCAGCTCTGAGCTTACAGGTGATCCGCCATTTGGGCTCTGTGGCTTGTCTGGACTCTCTCTCTTCAGAATCTCAGTCTAATGCCGGACAAGTCAGCACCCAACTCCCTCCTGGGTCTTCCCTGCTCTCGCTCTCTCTGCCTGCTTCCCTAATGTAGTGACTCCTCTTTAAGATCCTCTTGGACAACATGGCATCTGCCAAAGCACACCTCTGGCAGCAGCTGGCGTTGGGTGCAGAGGGGAAGACTGACAGAAGGGCAGTGGCAGGTGTGCTTCTTTGTGAACTCCAGACAAGAGGGGGCTCCGCATTTTACAGTTGTCCGACAATCTCGGGTTTTCGACGGGAAAATAAAATAAAGGCCTAACTGTGAGGTAATGTTTACTTCTCTGCCACAACATTCAGGGCGCCCTCTCAGGTCTGGCAACAATTTGACATAAGGAAAGATTTTAGACCTTCACACCCTTTTAGTGAGAATAAACGACCTTAGCTCAAACTTTCCACAAGGCAGGGGAGCCTCCGCAGCCCTGGCTCCACCCTGCTCCGAGGTGGATCGGCACGCAGCCTGCACATGTGCCGGGCGCGGGTGTGCCGGCACTCGCGAGGCCTGGGACCCGCGCCGTGTGCAGGCTCGATGGCCACGGCCCCGCGCTCTTCGAGGGAAAGCAACCCCAACTCGGAATCAGCTGGGTGACAAGAAGAAGGGCCTGATGGGCCTTCCCCAGCCTCTCCATCCACTACAGCGCAAAGCAGTTCGGATCTAGTCAATAGCAAAATACGGCGGCAGCCCGGGCTCTGTCTGATAAGCAAAAGGAGGGAAAATACCAACAGCGGAAAACTGCCTGGATCTTTTTTGAAAAAATAGATCTATTGGGATAGAGGATCTTGGGTCTCTCTTTGAGTAAGCTGTGCATTTAAGAACACTTTGTTGGGGCGCCTCTCGGCCCTATGGCTTGGTTTTGTCGGCTGGGGCCGGGCCGCTGACCCCGCAGGCGCCGTCGGCCCCCTGGCTGCTGTCGGCCGCGGCGAAGGAGAGCGAGGCCGAGTTGATGCAGTATCTTTTGCCGGTGGGGCGCGGTCCGTCGTCGAAGATGTGGCCCAGGTGAGCGCCGCACTGAAAGAGAAGAGCGCACACGTGAGGACCCGGTGCGCACAAAGCGGGCTGGGCACGGGGCTCCCGGGCGCCAAGGCCAAGTGGCCTGTCGATGGCTGCCGGGACGGCTTCTGGCAGGCTCCGCGCCGCACGCTGTGCGTAGCAGCACTCATTTCGCAGCCCCTGGTTGTTGTGCTCTGTGAAGTCTCTCGGCCAGCTGAAAAATGACTGCATTAATTTTACGAATTGAGTTGACCCTTGATCTCCCCTTGTAAGAAACATGGCAGAATAAAATCCACCCCCACCACCATCACCCACCCCCACCCCCACCCCCCACCGCTGTGGATGGGTGGGTTTCAGATATGCTGAAGTCCACTGTAAAAGATACTGTTTAATTGGCCATGAGGGAGGCGTTGTTTGCTTTCATGGGCAGTGAAACATCCTCAGACAAGGACCGGATGCTCTTGTAGCCCAACAGGGCCATGGGGCGGCTCGGATGGTGTTAGGTCATGGCCACAAGGGCTGCGGATGCGGCAAATGGTAAAGTCCCACCCAACCCTGCATTCTGGCTTCCCATAGGTGGAGAGCCAGGCTTGCCATGCCACCGACTCTGCACAGACGGAGGAAAACGGGTCCAGAGCTCAGATAGGGTAGAAAGGAGGGTGGGGGTAGGGGTAGGGTGATGGTCTTTCAGAGAAATCCTGCCCCAAGGAATGTTCTCTGCAAAGACTGGCTCACTGAATACAGGCCCGTACTGACTGCTCTGGAGCTTGGTATGGCCCCTGGAGGCGAGAATACAGTCCCTGTCACGCTCCTACCCTCTCAGCAGGGGCCAGGTGAAGGAAATGGAGCCTTGGTGCCAGACATTTAAAAAGAATGTAGTACATTCATTCATAATCAACAAAGCAACCACTGCCTGCTTTCATTCGCTTGTTTAGCAAATATTTCTGTATGGTCTGCTACAGTACTCAGGCATTTTCCTAGACGCCAGTGACTCGGGAATCTCTGGCCTTTCAGAGTTTACAATCTAGAAAGAGATGCAGCAATACACCAGAAAATGGATGGACTGTAAAGTATGCTACCAACTAACACCCAACCGTAAAGCATGCTGTACATAAAAGCAAATGCTACAAATACAAAAGAGGCTGTATCGGGATGGTGGTTATGTTGAGGGGCCTCACTTTAGCACAAGGGCTGGAAGGCAGTGTAGGCATAGATATTAGAAGACAGCATTCCGCACCAATGGAAGAGTCCAGAGCTGAGACCTGAGACATTGTATGAGTGTAAATGAAAAAGTATTACTACTCGTTTTCACTTCCCACATTCATGAGTTTATTCCAAACAAAACTTGCTTAAATAAGTCTCTGTGATCAATGGATGACTGCAGACTTAAGTTCCCTCAGTAATACACTTGCATTAATGTCAAGAAGGTATCTGAATGGAAAAAGGAGAGATATTTTGGCCATGGAAAAAAGATATTTTAGAGGTCAAAGCTAATATCAATGTCTTAACCAAACTCAAATGGTCATCCTCTCAAATCATTGAGGTTTTTTCCAACATCAAGTTGACAAGCTTTGCAACAAATTGACATATTAAACAATAGTTTTCAGATGTGTCAAGCCCTGTGAGGAAGGTCTGGAAGATGTCCAAAATGGGCAGGAAAGAGAAAATGTCAACCTTGATGAATGGAGAAACTGTGGCTGAAGTCCAGACATGGTGGAAGAGGACTATAGAATGACCAATAGTTGGGAAGCTGGACCTCACATGCTTTGATATTTTCAATGTTAAGGAAGTCTCTTGGCCTCAGCAAACTTTCTGTGCAAAGGTGCCACAAGAGATGCACAAAGATGGGCTAGCCTGCAGAGCTGACCTTTCCCTCGGTGTGTTCAGCAAGATTGAAGCTACTGAAGATGATTTTAACAAATGAGTAATAACCAACTATGAGTCTTGAATTTACCCATGTGATCAAGAGAACAAGGACCAATCAAAAGAGTGGCTTCCAGGGGATCTGCTAGATCAAATACAAGGTAGAGAGGTCACCACAGAAGGTTATAATGATTTTCCTGGAATTCCCAAGGATCAACTTGATAGATTGTCTTGAAGAATACAAGGTGATCATAGGGACTTATTAGAAAGAAGTTTTACCAAAAAAAAAACAAAAAAAACCCTGAGAACTGCTAGAGTGAGGAAAAAAGTCAATAAAGCGACATTAAGAATTTTTTAATCACGATAATGTATCAGGCCATTCTTTTGAGGTAGCAAAGGCTGTCCTGTGGTAATTGTGTGAGAAAATCTCATCCCTCCACACTCCAGTCTTGGTTCTACTCCTTCAGAGTTCTTTATGCTCCCCAAACTCAAAGAACATTGACAAGAAACACAATATGAATCTTTGGAGGATGTCTAACCTGCCATTTTGAGCAGTGTAAATCAAAGTGCACAGAATTCTTTGGGGGATGGGTTATAGAGATGGAAATACTCCCTTCAGAAGATAATGCTGAGAAAAGTTTCACATTTCAAATTTTTTGTTTCATAAAGTTTCAATACTTTTTGACGTATGCTCATGAATGATTTATTCATTTTCTCACATAAGATATGCATTGTTGGGAAAGAATTAGGAATTGATGAACTGATAATGAGGTTAAGGGACCAAAGGGCGACAATCAGAGAGAAGAAGGGTACTTGCAGAATCTCAATTATTCCACTGAAAATTTAAAACACATCTAGAGGGGTACTAGATATTTGTAAATAGCACTTCCATGTTAAAAGTACATCCTTCTTTTTTTTACTGCCAACTGTGTCAGCCTCTTAAGAACCAAGTGAACCCTGAACTGATATGATCTATTGCTTGGAAGGTTTGAATCTGGACTAAAAGTCAAAACTTGCATGCTTTAACCAGAGTCTATGCAAGTTTAAGTACATAATATTAAGACTGGCAGCTTAGACAGCTCTTCCTTTATACAACAAGTGAGGCTGAGTTTTCAGGCCTCATCAGCTGGGATGCACCGGTAAAAATGCACATGCCTACCCAAGGGGACACAGGTCACACCCATTTCTGCCAGGCAGGTCTGGGTGTAGGTGCCGACAAGAGCTAGAGTTCTAGGGCAAACTGTGTGTGTGCATCTTACTGATCTCACGCACCGCCCTGCCCTTTTGATCACGTGGTGTCTGAGAGGTGAGAGTTTCACATTAGAGCCTCAGATGAGTATTTATAACAAGCAAAAATGAATTCAGCTAGCGGAGAAAAAATACATGACACGGTTGTTAATATTCACCTTGAGCATATGTGGAAAACAGTTCTGTTGATAATTCTCCAAAGACAAAGCATAGCTGAGCCCTAGTGGCCTAGTGGTTGTGTGCAAGACTACGGCCCACAGGGTTGACAGTTCAAATCCAGTAGCAGCTCTCCAGGAGCAAGGATGGGCTTCCTACTCCCACCAGGGCAGTGATGCCACACACACACACACACACACACACACACACACAAAAGATAAAGCATAATAATAATGTAATTGAAGCTATTTAAGAATAAGTTACATGTATAAGAAAGACCAGACCTTACTGGTCCAACAGAGGCTGGTGGAAGCCCAGAGTCTATATGGCCTTTGGACATACTTCAAGGCTGGAACTGACCCATTCTCAACTTTCAACTGAACCAGAGACCAGGGAAGAATGCATCAACCACATGAGACTGAAACAAACATTTTCCCAAATGCAAAGTTCAAAGGCAGGAAAGAGGAGGGAAAAGGGATGAATTGAAATGAGGTGGCCACAGAAGAAGTGGGAAAAGTGCAGGTACGCTGAAGGAATTGTAACTGAAGTCCCCAAACATGTGTATTAACTAATGAACGAGAAACTAATATGCTCTGCAAACTTTTACCCAAACTATACTGGGAGGATGGCACAGGATTTGGCAGTGTTTCATTCTGTTGTACGCAAGGTCACTGTGGGTCAGGACTGATCCTCAATGTACTTAACAACACATTCCTATATATAAAGGTACATATACAGACACAAATATATGTATAGATATGTGAGTATGAGGTATATGATCTTCATTTACCAAATTCATTTGTCTTGAAAATCCTAATTAGAGCAATCAAATGCATTAAACCAAACTGAGTTTTGGTCCAGTTTCATTTGCTAACCTATAATTAGCCTTTCTAGTTCAACATAAAGAAAAACAATGATTATAGGAATATCCCTATCCCTGGCAAAATTAAAAGGTTAAGAAAGAATATCAATAGTTAGATAAAGATAACAAACTTCATTACACACAGGTATGTGGGCTGGGACTGGGCTTGTGAACTCCTCAGAGAAAGTGTGAGCCCCTGAGAAGCCTGTGAGGGCTCCTTGATGCCTGCTGGCAGGTGTTCTGCAGATGCACAGCAAGCGTGGGTTACTGAGGAGGCATGGCCATTTCAAACCAGAGGGAGGGGCGAATGTGCAGCTATGCCACTACACACTTGTCCATCCTCTTGCCTGCACCTCCACAGGGTCATCTCTCTGGGGGAAAGCTTAATGACACTGGACTTCCTCAAAGGTTTGGTTAGCCAAGAGTTTCCCAGAAGAAACCATTTACCTGCTTTTGTTTTAGGGTTGTTTTGTTTTGTTTTAAGTGCAGATACCCTGGGGGCTCCTCCCTGGAGAGGAATGCACATGGAGCCTATTGTCTCCATCTCCTCCCTTGGCCTTGCCAGATGATGAGTGGAAGTTGTCAGTCAGGCATTGTTGCCGTAGCCACCTGGGAGCTCTGCCGCCCCAGTGCAGGCCAACTGGCAATGTGCTGGGCGACTCTCCCAGAACACCTACATACAACCAAGACCAACCAGTTACAGTTTCTGCCTGGTGTAGAAACCTCGGAACCCTGCTGTGACTGATTGACATCAGCACAGAATCTAAGGTGCACATTTGAGGAAGTTGAAGCAGTAGGCTAGAGGCAGGAGCTAACTTGGGTGAAGGAGAAGAGAGGCAGAAGGAATGTCAAAGTGGGTGGGATAGGAGCAGGGCAAGCCTGGGGTGTATGTGTTGATAAGTTGTTGAATACAAAACTGATGATTTGAAATGTAAGCCCCTACTTAATTCACAATAAAAAATTTTTTAAATGAGTTTTTGTTTCCATCTCTATTTTACAGGTAAAGTAGACACTAAAGCTTAATAGTCTAGCCCTCAACCTGAAGAAGCATGCAATAATTGTACAAAAGAAAGAAAAAATATCTCCCCTCAGAAATCCTTTGCAGTCTAAGCCTCCATTCCTAAACCTTGGCAACTAAAACACCAGGGGGACAGGATGCAAAAGGACCACCCCTACCCGGGGGAAAAAAATTAGTGATTGAGCATCAAATTTAACTTAGTTCTTTAAAACCTGACTGCAATTCTCAATTGTATGCAAAAGAAACACAAACAGTGGGTTCAACACAGTTACATATTTCTATACTGATGTATTTCGAACAGTCTTAAAGGCTTTTCTCCCCACTAGTCCTAGGGTGTTTGGGGGTTTGTTATTGTCATTTTCTCTTAAGGGTTTGATCTACAAGATGAAGTATTTTCAAAGCATGACTTTTAGACTAGGGCACATGGGGTAGAATGGGAAGGGGGGAGGGGAATAGTTTTAAGAAGAAAAGCAATTGCCTTGGCCAGTAGTGTTCTGTTTGCTCCCACAGTTATTGAAGACACTTGTAGGTAGGGGCTTTTTTCCCTGAGCTGGTGATATTAATCTCTTGCCAAGGAAATGATTGTGAAGTCATCAGTTTAGCATTCAGATTTTACTGCAAAATCAAGAAAAAGAGGCATGGTCTGAGAGTTGAAAACCCTATTGTAACACATCGGTATCTTTAATCATCAGCATTATATGAGCTGTCATCTGCAAAACAATAGTAAGGTTTAGAGTTTTACCAAAATGTGTTTAACTTAAAAAAAAAAGATTTTTGTATTGGTGGATAGTTACTTTTCTTTCTGTTGATTGAGCTAGCCTGGAACAAATCAATAATGATCTGAAACAAATTTACAGGACTCAACAATAGATTTCCTGCTGGTACATTACATAGCTCTCAATGTCATAGCAACACAAAAACCACTACAGTGTGACAGATAGATGGTATTTCAAATACTATCCCAGGCCACCTGTGGCAAACTGATTTCAGTGGAGCTTCCAGACAAAGTCAGACTGGGCAGGATGGCCTGGCAATCTACCTCTGAAAGAAATGAGCCAGATAAAACCTGTGGCTAGCAGGACACTAGAAGAGGGGGGCCCTTAAGATAAGGCACATTGCCATTGAGTCAATTCTGACTCACAGTGAATCTACCTAGAATTTCCAAGGCTACAACTCTTTATAGGAGAAGAGAGTCTCATCTTTCTCCTGAGAAGAGGCTAATGGCTTTGAACTGACAACCTTGTGGTTAGTGGTTCAATGACTACCCAGCACTGCCAGTAGGTACAACAAATTACAACTGGGGAAAACTCTCTTCAAAATAGAGTTGACCTGAATGATGTGGATGGGGTAAAGCTTTCAGGATATTTATTTGCTAATGTGGCATGTCTCAAATGAGAAGAAACACCTGCAAAAATCTATTAATAATCAAAAACATGGAATGCATAAAACATGAATCAGGGATATTTGGACAATGTCAGAAATAAAATGAAACACTTGCAGGCTGATACCCTTGGCATTAGTGAGCTAAAATGGGCAGTTATTGGCCATTTTGAATTTGGCAATCGTATCTGGCTTGCGAAGCCCCAAGGGGTGAATTAAGGTGTGGTATAACATTCATCTTCAAAAAGAGCATTTCCAGAAAAACTCAAAAGAATGCATAAAAAGAAACGCAGTCCTACAAAAGATCCTTGCGGAGCCTGTATGGGCAGAAGATCAACACTCTTCGAATGTAAATAAGAGACCATGGGGGCTGAGCCCCGGTGGTATAGTGGTTGTGTGTGGGACTGCAGCCCACAGGGTTGGCGGTTCAAATTCAGCAGCAGCTCTCCAGGAACAAGGCTGGGCTTCCTACTCCCACCAGGGCAGTAATGCCCCCCCCCAAAAATTTAAAAAATAAAAAGAGACCATCACATAGAACTCCACCCTTACGGCAACACAGAGAAAAAAGGCCCCAAGACAGCATTGGATCAATAGTGGACAGAAGGCAAAAATGAACCACACATACAATACAACCAGATAAGAGAGGTAGTTAGGAAAACACTCAACACAAAAAGTACAGAAGACATCAAAGAGTCCACAGATGGATATAATAACACTGAATATCAATGCCTGAACTCAAGCATTAAAAGGCAGAGACTAACAAACTGGCTCAGGATACATAACCCATCAATCTGCTGGCTACAGGATATACATCTTAAGCTTGCAGACAAAAACAAGTTGAGAATTAAAGGCTGGAAGAAAATATATCAAGCAAGTGGCAATGAAAAAAAAGCAGGCATAGTGATCTTAATATCTGAGAAAATTGATCTCAAGGTGCAGGCCATAACAAGAGCCAAGGAGGGACACTATATAATGCTCAAGGGAACAGTAGACAAGAACCAGTGAGAATAATAAATATACATGTACCCAATGAGAGACCCGCAAAATTCATAAATCAAACACTCGAAAAGAAAAAAAAAAAAGAAATCACTGGTTCAGCAATTATAGTTGGTGACTTTAATGCACCACTCTCTGAAAAACACAGATCACTGGGAAAGAAACTCAACAAGGAGGTTACAGATCTAAACAGAACAATTGGAGAACTTGGCTTGATAGATATTTTCAGAGCTTTCCACCTAAATGAAAAAAAAAATTCACATTCTTTTCAAGCCCACATGGCACATATTAAAATATAGACTACATGCTGGGATAAAAGTTGAACTTGAGTAAATTCAAGCACAGAGATTATATAGACATCTCTCTCTGATCACTGTGCCATAAGGCAGGAAATCAACAGAAGAATGGTGAAGAAAACAAGGGAAAACAATTTGAGGATGAATAATTCTCTACTGCAAAAGGAGTGGGTATTGGCAAAGATTGGAGATGAAATCAAGAAGTTTCTAGAAACCAATGGAATGAAAATACGACATACCAAATCCTTTGGGATACAGCAAAAGCATTTATCAGAGGAAGGCTGATAGCAATAAATGCACATATGAAAAAAGAAGAGAGACTTGTGGATGATATGCTGGCACAAAACTTACACCAATTAGAGCAGAGTAATCCTAAAATAGCAAAATGATAGAAATAATAAAAATCAGAGCTAAGATACAGGAGGACAATAAGAGAACTGGAAAACATTAATGCAGCTAAAAGTTGGTTCTTCAAAGAATTAACAGAATTGATAGACCACTGGCAAAACTAACCAAAGAAAGGAAACCTAACCAAATGTCAATTGCAAGAATGAGGGATGAAACAGGGGACATTACAATGGACATGAATGAAATCAAAAGGACAAGTACATAGTACTATGAAGGTTACTGCAACGAATTCAACAACTTGGCAGACATGGACAAATATTTGGAAACACAATCCCTCCCAAGATTATCCCAAATGGATATCAACAGACCCATAGCACTGGAAGAAATAGACAAAGTTATTAAGGGATTGCCAACAAAAAAAATCCCCTCGGCCAAATGTCATCACAAGAGAATTCTACCATGCATTCAAGGAAGAACTGATATCAATCCTACACAAATATTTTCAGAACATAGAAAAAGGCAGAAAACTCCCAAACTCTTTCCTATGGAACTAGTATTAACTCTGACACTGAATGTTGGCAAGGATCCCACAAGAATTGAGAACTGCAGACCAATATCCCTAATGGACATCAATGTAAAAATCCGTAACAAAATACTGGCTCTATAGAATACAAAAGCACATTAAAAAAATAATTCATTGTAACCAAGTGGGATTCATACCAGGGATGCAGGGATGGTTCAACATTTGAAAGACCATTAGTATTATTTGCCACATTAACAGAAAAAAAATGCTAGGAACTACAAAATATGGATAGATGCAGAAAAAGTATTTGACAACATCCAACACCCTTTCCTGCTTAAGACACTCAGGAAAATAGAAATAGAAGGAAGATTCTTCAATATTATACAAACTACATATGGAAAACCAACAGTCAATGTGGAAATAAATGGAGAAAAGTCTAAAAGAACTCCACTGAAAAAGGGGACCAGACAAGGATGTCCCTTGTCCCCACTTCTATTTAACATTGTATTGGAGGTCCTAGCTAACAACATGAGACAAAGAAAAGACATCAAAGGTATCCATCTGGGAAAGGAAGACGTGAAATTATCATTATTCATAGACAATATGATTCTATACATTGAAAATCCCCTAAATTTCACTAGTGGAGTGTTGGAAGCAATAGAGGAATATGACAGAGTGGTAGGATACAAGATCAATAAACATAAGTCTATCGGTCTGCTACACATATCAGATAAGATCACAGAAAAGGAAATTAAAAAGCTACTACAATAGCCAAGCACAAATTGAAATACCTAGGGATATACTGACTCAAAAAAAAATGAAAGATTTGTACAAAGAAAATTATAGAACACTTTTACAAGAAACCACAAGAGACTTCAGGAAATGGAAGAATATCCCATACTTGTGAATTGGAAGACTCAATAAAGTAAAGATGTCAGTTCTGTTCAAGACACTATATAAGTTCAATGCTATTCTGATAGAAATACCACCATCTTTCTACAAATAATTGGAAAAACTGATTACAATGTGATACTGGTATTAGGACAGATATTCAGACCAATGGAAAAGAGCTGAAGACCCAGAAAAAAAAACATCATCATGTGCTCATTTCGGCAGCTCATATACTAAAATTGGAACAATACAGAGAAGATTAGCATGGTCCCTGTGCAAGGATAACACTTAAATTTGTAAAGTGCTCCAAATTAAAAAAAAAAAAAAACATCAGCATACAGGCAACTGATTTTTGATAAGGGCCCTAAAAATATCAAAAGGGAGGCAGATGCCCTCTTCAAAAACGGGAAAAATTGGATATCTACTTGCAGAAAAATGAGACAAAACCCTTACCTCACTCCATGCACAAGAATATACTCATGGTGGATCACAGACGTTGGGGTAAAACTCCAAACGAGTAGGGCCATTAGTGATGAAACTGGGACAAACTCGAGAACCTTGGCACAGGGAATACATAGGCTATAGGAACTGGGGAGGGATTCAAATACAGAGGAATCACAAATTAACAAATGAGATAAATCACCTGTGTACATCAAAAGAATTCACCAAGAGAGTAATAAGAGAGCCCATGGACTGGGAAAACATCTTAAGCAATGACACATCAGACAAAGGCCTTATTACTAAAATCTGTAATACGTTGCAAGCTTACAATAAGAAAAAAACTAAATGTCCACTGAGGAGGTAGACAAAAGACCCTAACAGGGGCAGAAATCTGAATGGCCAATAAACAGGAGAAAATGTTCCCAGTCATTAGCCATAAGAGAAATGCAAATTAAAACAACTATGAGATACCACCTAACATCCTCAAAGATAGCCCAATTCAAAAATTCCAAAACCAATGAGTGCTGGAGGGGCTGTGATAAGAACTCTCATCCACTAATAGTGGACTTGGAGATATGTACAGTCACTATGGAAATTGATTTGGCGATTTCTAAAACACATGCAAATTGAGCTACCATACGATGCAGCAACCCCCCTACTGGGAATATACCCAGAAGAGGCAAGAAACAAACTACTGACAGACATCTGTGCTCCAATGTTCATTGCAGCACAGTTCACAATTGCAAGGAGTTGGAAACAACCCAAATTTCCATCAACAGATGAATAGATTAAAAAACTGTGGTATAAATACATACAATGGAACACTACACATTGCTGAAAAGCAATGGTGAATATATGAAGCATATCACTGCATGGGAAGCACTGGAGGAAATCATGCTAAGTAAAGGAAGCCAAGCACAAAAGGACAAGTCCACTGAGGTAAACTTTAAAAAAAAAATGCAAAAGGAGCATAGGGAAAATGCTGCTGTATATAAAAACCTCCAGACTAAGGTCCAGGTAGACTGGCAGGGGGGCCAGATCAAATCCAGGGGTACATATGGTAGCCAAGTAAAAAGGATGGGGGCCGGGGGAGAGATAGTAATGTGTAGCAGGGGAACAGGGCACTAACACACACAATGGGGGTGGGGGGGGGATTGTTTCTATCTCCACAGCGAAAGAGGGACCAGGTTTAAACTCGGTGTTCCAGGATATGAATGACGGCGTGGAGTGGGGAGCCAGTGGAGGGGGTCCTAGGGCCAGCACCAATCCCAACTATGTGGACAGCTGCCCTCCCTCCAGAATTTACTTTCGAGGACAGCATTGATGCTGCAGCTCAGGATGAGGGACATGTCTGACCAGAGGACATGGGAGCAAATGAAAGGGGAGGAAGAGAGAGTGGAGTGCATTCTGGCCCACCGAGCCTTGAGAACAATATCCCCACTCAGAACAGCCAACACAGAGAGAGGACCACATGGCTGGCTCCACTATGAGACACGACATCCCTTGCTGACCCATGGTCTTACAGGGGACAACCCTGGAGACACAGTGTCGGAACTGTATCCAGTCTGACCCTACCAGACAGAGGCAAACACTAAAGGCATGCAGGGAGCAGTGGGGGGAGCAGAGCATGTGGGTCCTAAGGGAGTGCCAAGGACAGACTTTGGGGCCAGGGCATGGAACCCCAGTGTACTCCACCAGAGGATATTCCTAGAGGTCAAAACACAGATCTCAAACTATTTACAGGTTTTTCTTTTTTATTATTGTTTTCATTTATATATTTTTTTCTGGACAATTTTTTTCTTGTTGTAGTAATTGTTTTGTTTTCTTTTGTCGCTTCATCTTGCTATGCCTGTTGTGTATGTGTGTGTGTGTGTGTGCGCGCGCGCATGTGTGTGTGCCTATTTTTATCTCTGCAGGTCTACCTGGAGAAGATAGGGTGGATGATCAATCTGCAGGACAAAACTATGGGACCAATGGTTCCTGGGGGATAGGAAAGAGGGGAAGGTGGGGGAAAGGAAGTGGTGTTAACCAACCCAGGGACAAGGTCAAAATCAGTGACAAGGAGGATGTGAGAGGCCTGGTAGGGATTGATAGAGGGTTAGGTAACGGAGAGAAACTACTGAAACCCAGATGAAGGCTGAGCATGATAGTGAGACAAGAGGAAAGTAAGAGAAAAGAGAGGCAAGAACTAGGAGGCAGAGGGCATTTATAGAGATGTAAATACAGGCATGTACATATGTAAATATATTTCTATGATGATGATGGGGAAATAGATCTAGATGCATATATTTATAGGTTATATTTATGCATATAAATATATGCATATATCTATAAGGCAGCAGATGGACTTTGGGCCTCCACTCAAGTACTTCCTCACTGCAAGAACACTTTGTTCTATTAAATTGGCATACCATGATGCTCACCTTCCTGACACAATTGCTGAAGACAAATTTGTACAAAAGCAAATGTGGTGGAGAAAGCAGATGGTACCCAGCTATCAAAAGATATAGCACCAAGTGTCTTAAAGGCTTGAAGGTAAACAGGTGCCCATCTAGCTCAGAAGCAACAAAGTCCATATGGAAGAAACACACCAGCCTGTGTCACCACAAGGTGTCGAAGGGATCAGTATCATGTATCAAATAAATAGAAATTATATTATTGTAAATGAGGGGGAGTTCAGGGGGGGGGATACAAAGCCCATCTGTAGGTAATAGACATACCTTACAGAAGGGTTGCAGGGAGGAGATGAACCAGTTAGGGTGCAGTGAAGCAATAATGAAACATACAACTTTCTTCTAGTTCTTCAATGCTTCCTCCTTCCTACTATCATGATCCCAATTCTACCTTACCAATCCAGCTAGACCAGAGGATGTACAAAGGTACAGATAGAAACCATAAACAGAGGGAATCCATGACAGCTAATCCCTTCAGGACCAGTGGTAAGAGTTGCAATACCAGGAGGTTGGAGAGAAAATAAGTAGAAAGGGGGTGCCCATTATAAGCATCTAATATAATCTCTTCCCTGGGTAAAAGGAGATATCGGACAGTGTAAGATATGACAAAGTAATAATAATTTATAAATTATCAAGGGTTCATGAGGGATGGGGTAGTGGGGAGGTAGGGGGAAAATAATGAGCTGATGCCAAGAGTTTAATAGAAAGCAAATGTTTTGTGAATGATGAGGGCAACAAATTTACAAATGTGCTTGACGTAAAATGGACTTATGTATTGATTGTGATCAAAGTTATATGAGCCCCTAATAAAATGATTTTTTAAAAAGAGCATTTTCAGATCTATTCTGAAATACAAGATTGTCATTGAAAGTATCTATAAGGCTACAAGAAAGCCAAGTTAATTGAACTCTTCAAATTTATGCAGAGATTGTGCATAGCGAGTGCCAAAGATGAAGAAATTGAAAAATTCTAACAACTTCTGCAGTCAGAAATTGATCAAACTTTATAGTGTAATCATGACAAACTGACACAAAGGGCAAATGGGAGGAGAAAGTTGGCAACAACAAGGAATCAGTGTTGGAACAGAGATGAAATTGGAGATGATGACAGGATAGAATTTCAAAAGACCAACAACTTAGTCAATGCAAATGTATTTTTTTCAACAACATAAACAGTAACTACACACACAGATATCACCAGATGGAGTATACAGGACTCAAATAGGTCACTAAAAAGGCAGAAAAGACAAAAATAGAGGTCAAAAGAGACCCGGAAACTTGCTGTGAACAGAGAGTAAATATAGCAAATGGAAGGCCTGATGAAGTAGAAGAGCTGAAAGAAGCTTTCCAAGGATGCTGCTAGAGAAGGTCAGAGGCATAGCGCTTACACATTGCGCTGATACCCACAAGGCCAGCAATTCAAAACCACCAGCGCCTCCACAGCAGAAAGAAAAGGCTTGCTACTCCCGTAAAGAGCTACATTCTCAGAAAGCCAAGAAAGCAGTTCAATCCCATCCTATGGGGTTGCCACGTGTCAGGGCCCACTCAATGGCAGTGGTAATTAGTTTTATTAAAATGAAACATGCAAAGACCTAGACTAAGAAACCGCAAGGGAAGAGCATGCTCGGAACTTATCAAGCAGAAACAACTGAAGGGGGTGGGGTGGGAATCAACACGAATTTAAATGTTGATGGATTCTATGGGTAAAAAATAGAAAAGCTTAAGAAGCATTAACAGTCACTGTCCTAAAAATACTTGGTTGATCTTCAACCCTTACAGAAGGTAGCACATGCTCACGAACAGATGGAGTTGAAGGAAGGAGTCCAAGTTGCACTGAAAACACCAGGAGAAAACAAGTCTCCAGAAATTGCTGGAATAGCGATTGGTGTAGTGCAACAAATGGCAACAGTACTGGATGTGCTCACTGCTCTATGCCAACAAATGTGGAAAACAGGCATCTGGCCAACCGGAAGAGATATACCTCTGTGCCTATTTTCTTAAAAAAAGGTGACCAAAGCAGAATGTAAAAATCATTGAACAGTATAAATAATATTACATGCAAGTGAAGGCTTGCTGAAGATAATTTAAAATAGTTGTAGCTGGACAATGACAAGAAATTGCCAGAAATTCAAGCTGAGTTCAGAAGAAGACATGGAATGAGGGATATCACTGCTGTGTCGGATGGATCTTGGCACAAAGCAGAGACTATCAGAAAGATGTGTTTCTGTGTTTTCTTGACTATGTCAAGACATTAAACTATGTGGTTCATAAGACATTGTGGATGATGCTGAGAAAAGCAGTTAGTTGTGCTTATGTAGTATGTGTACATAGAGGAGTCTATTGTTCAAACAGGTGACAGGGCTACTGAGTGGTTTAAAATAAGGTAGGTAAGGAGTATATTAGCCTCATAAACTTTCATCGTATTTATTCAATGTGTATGTTCAGCTCATAATCTGAAAACCTGGACTACATAAAGAATAATGTGGGATCAGAAGTCAAGGAGGATTCAATAATTACCTGCCAATATGCAGACACCACCTTGCCTGATGAAATGAAGAGAACTTGAAGCACTTGCTGGTGAAGATTAAACACTAACACCCCCACCCCCACAGTACTGATGAAACCACTCAACATGAAGAAACCACAATCCTCACAAATGGGGCAATAAATAGCATCATGGAAAATGGAGAACTTTATTGAAGTTGTAAATAACTTCATTTTATTTGAACCCACAATCAAAGCTCATGGAAGCAGCAGTCAAGAAATTAAGCAGCATACTGCATTAGGCAATCCTGCTACAAAAGACCTATTTTAGGTGTTCAAAAACAAAGAGATTACTTGGAGGATTAAGATGCAGCTGACCAAAGGCAGTGTATTTTAATCCCCTCAAATGTATGAATTAGGAATACTGAAAAAGAATGGATGCTTTTATATTATGGTGCTGCTCAAGAATATTGAATATACCATAAACGGCCAGAAGAGAGAACAAATCTGTCTTGGAAAAAGATGTACAGAATGTTCCTCAGAAGCAATGGTAGCCAGGCTATCTGTTGGTAAACATGCTACCCACTCCCTAAAAATCTTGTGCCTGATGAATGCCATATATAAATGTCAGACAGTAGAATACTGAGAAGTTAATGTGACAATTACTTTGTTGACTTTTACCTCTGAAAGACATCTGTTAACAAAATCTTTTGTAGCCTCCATGAATTCCAACGCTACCATACTCAGATTTCATATTTCACTTAGTTAAAACAAATTAGGAAAACAAGACTTCCTACTACAGTATATACAATTGTTCTTATTCCATGCTCAATGTTTCCAGATTTAAGCACAAATACATACAGTTTCAAGTCTCCTTATAAACCATGACAGAGTAACTATCTTTGCCTTCTTCTCAACTCTCATGAATCTTCTCCTTAAAGGCAGTGCTAATTTGTTTAGAGCAGAATGGACTGAATTAATTAGAACATTTTTGAGACTGTGCACATGTCTATCGACTAGGCGAAGTGGAAAAGAAATTACATATCCCCCTTTTTTATCTTCATATAGCCTTCCACTAAACTGTCCCCTCCTACCACCTTTATTCAAACTCCTTCCAGATCCACCCGAGGAAAGCCATTTCTGGGGTTTTTGCTGATGGTGTTTGTTTCAGAACTCCAAGGAGAAAGGTATTGTCAGGTTGTGTAAGTTATATGGCCTATGAAATCGTCATATGGCTCTCCCCAGTAACCCAGTCCTCATTGTAGTGAGCTGACTGAAGATGATTTCCCTTGTCAAGGATCTTGCTTCATCCTTATGAAGTTACTGACCAACATTTAACTTGCATAACAGGGGGACTGAAATATAATTAATGCTTCATATAGTCTTCACGTGGTTCCCCGTCTCTCTTGACCTTCTTACTGCACTTCACACAATCCAGTCCCAGAAGTGTTTGAAAGGCAGAGTGAGCAGAATGCTGGGTGGGTTTCCAGGTGGGATCAACTGACCTGGGAGCAGCTTGTTTCCACCCTGTGCATCCCGTAAGAAAAGTCATCTGTGAGGGTAATTGCCTCAGAACTGATCACATCATGGAATGAGGGCCAACCTGGTGGAGAGAGACAAAAGAACAGAGAGGTGGGTTACATAGCCTTGGGTTAGGATGCAATTTTAGCAAAACACGATGCAAAGAATGGAAATATTTAATATATGACTCATGTTTAACTTTTTCAACCTGAAGAAAGGGGAGGGGGAGTCAAACTTGAAGGATAATATATTTTGCAAAAATGCCATTATTTTTAAGAATAACCTTTTCCTCAGATACAGATTATAGTCACATTGGGGTTTTATGTTTCACGAGACATTATTGGACTAGTCAGTGGTTTTCTAGAGCATCTCCAAATGTAGAAAGCTTTCTCTCACCACCTTTTCCTGTGGTCTCCAGAGTCACCAGGCAGCCCTGAAGCACTCCGAGCTGTCCAGTCTGATGTTTTCCAAAAGGCAATCTAGTTGAGCTGGCTGTTAAATTTTCAACAGTTGCTTTACCTTTCCAGGAAGCATTTTTTTAATACTTCATTTGGAGGGCTAAACACTGTACTGAAGTGTTAGAGACCAGTGTCTGTTGTCTGTATCCTAAACTAATTTCTTTTCACCAATTTGAGTTCTTCTATCTTCTTTATGGACAAAAGACTTGTTTTGCTCCTTGAGGAAGCTCAAAGAACAGGGTTCCTTGGGCAGCTCTTGGTAGCACTTTCTCATAAATAGCATCTTGTTTCAATTTTAATTAATTCTAATACTTTAAAAAATACATTCACAGGTTTAAGAAACTCAGTGGTAGTGGACAAGACAATACGATTGCACAAATGTTTATGAGTTCACAAGCAGGTTTTATGTTTAGCCATTATGGTCATGGTTTTACATGTTTCCAGAAAATATGCCTGGAGTCACTGAATTGAAGCCCACACCCCAAAAATGATGAAAGAGGTGTGATCGCACTAAATTGGGGGTCCTTCCCCCCCATGGTATTTCAGAAATCAAATTTATTCCTGTAGAAATAAGGAAACCCATGCTATGTAAGGTACCTTATTAACACACCTTGTGAAAGAAATGAATGTACAATACAACGTCCTTTTTCAAACAGAACTCATCAGCTAAGGTCAAGTGTATAGAAACAGTATAGCTTTAATAGTCAGGATTTTAAATGCTTTTGAGCTGAGTTCAAGATGGCCACACCCACCCAAACCAGGCAGGGCTCCTTCAAGATTGCTACAAATCACCAGGAAAACCTTGACCTTGTAAAGTAAGATACCATTTCAGGAAGGACATCAGACAATGTAAGACATAACAAAATAATAATAAATTCTAAATTATCAAGGGTTCATAGTGGGTGTGGGGAGGGAGGGCAAAAAATGAGGCGCTGATACAAAGAGTTCAAGTAGAAAGCAAATGTTGAGTGATGATGGCAATAAACGTACAAATGTGCTTGACCCAATGGATGAATGTATAGATTGTGATAAGAAGCGCAAGATCAAAAAATAAATTAATTAAAAAAAAGAAGTGTAAGAGCCCCCAATAAAGTGATTAACAAAAAAGAGGAGCTGATGCAAAGGGCTCAAGTAGAAAGAAAATGTTTGTAAATGATGGTGGGAACATATGTACAAATGTGCTTGATAAAATTGATGTAGGAATTGTTGTAAGAGCCCCCAATAAAGGATTTATTTTTTAACAAATACCATTTCCCAAAACTAATTATGATGAAAGTAACAGTATTCTTAAGAAACTTCTTCTATACATGCGCATATATGTAAATTTAACAAGGTAGTAGATGGACTTTGGGCCTCTATTAAAATCTTACCTAAGTACAAGATTGGTTTGTTCTAATAAAGTAGCACTGTGTGACACTCAGCTTCCTGACACAATCACTGAAGACAAAATGGGTGCATAGGCGAATACGGTGAAGAAAGCTGATGATGCCCAGCTATTACAAGATAGAGATCTGGGGTCTTAAAGGCCTGTAATCAAACAAGCGGCCATTGAGCTGGGAAGCAACAAAGCTTATGTGGAAGAAGCAAAACAGCCTGTATGATCATGAGGTGTCAATGGAAATAGGTATCAGAAGTTCAAACACAGGCAATCAAATGGATGGATGTGCAGGAGAATGGCCAGAGTGGAGACCCAAAACCCACCTGTGAGACAATTGTAAAGACCTGCACAGAGAGACCTCTGGAAGGTGAGGAATTAGGCCTGTAGTAAGCACTGATGAAACTCCCAAATGATTCTTTGGTTCTTTTATACTTTCTCCCCTTACTATTAAGGCTTATGTTTAACCTCATTAGTACTGTTAGACCTATGTAGGCTTGAGGATATAAGATTGTTCAATGCAGCTATGTCAAGATGGATGACCCTACAGAAAGGTCACTAAAGAAGATAGGAATGGAAGGGAAAGTCCTTGAGTTCATACAAGCAATCCAAGAAAAGTCAACAGCCAACATCATAGTGAATGGAGAAAAGACAAAAACAATCTTACTGAAAAAGGGGACCAGACAAGGATGCCCTGGGGGATACAGCTCAGTGGAAGAGCACTTGACTACAGACAAGGATGCCTCTTATCCCCAGTTCTATTCAACATTTTACTGGCGCTCCTACATAACAACACAGGCAGCAGAAGGGCATTAAAGGTATGACTGGGGAAGATGGGGTGAAACTATCGCTATTTGCAGATGACATGATTTTATACATTGAAAATCCAGACGATGATACTGGGGGAGCAGAGCACTAACCCACCTGGGGAAGAGTACCGGTTATGTCTCCACAGTTTGGGGAGTGTTCATGGTACACCCCACCTTGAGGGCAATGTAACGCAACCACGTGGAGCAACGCACGAACAGAGTGAGCTACAGGGCCAGGCACAACCAGAGCCAAACTGACACCATCCCTAGAAGTATGTGCTACAGAGGACAACACTAGACCTACTGATTGGGGAGAGGGGCCAATATGCCACGCCCACAAAGAAGCAAACTAGAACGGAAAAGAGAGAGGTTCCAGAGCCCACAGCGGCACACCAAGCCAAGGCTGACACTTCTGCATGGAGCTAAGGCACAGAGATGGCTGTAGGGCCGACAACAGCTCAAGACATGACCCCTTGCTGGAGCATACCAAGACAAAGGGCAACACTGGGGACACACAACAGGGAGTGAGTCCAGTCTGAACCCACCACAGCGGGACAGACCAAGAAAGGAACATAACAGATCAGTAATGGGAACAAAACAGAGTCACAAAAGCCCTGAGAAGCTCCCATAATAGACTGCAGGTTAGGAGGGGCAGTTGCCAGAATCCCCCAGGACCAATATGGGGGGGGGGGGGTGGTAATTATAAAGTTAAG
This sequence comes from Nesogale talazaci, assembly GCA_004026705.1. Taxonomy (NCBI): domain Eukaryota; kingdom Metazoa; phylum Chordata; class Mammalia; order Afrosoricida; family Tenrecidae; genus Nesogale; species Nesogale talazaci. The sequence continues at coordinate 39,090 of PVJH01007903.1, read as the reverse complement.
CAGACAGACATGGAACTATCTATGCTTTTCAGAGGAGGTGTTTTTGATAGTTAATTTTTTTCTATTTCTTTTTTCCTCTCTTTTTTTATTCCATTTTTTAGTTTTTTTGTACCCTCTACATTATTGTTGATCTGTCTACCTATATAATATAGGAATGGGAAGCCAACCTGAGGAGAAAGCAATGGGACTGAAGGTTCTGGAGGGACTTAGGGGGAAGGTAATGGTGAGCAAACAATGCCACAGGCAAGGGAACAATTAGGGAATTAAAATCAACAACAAGGAAGATATAGAAACCTGGGGCTATTGAACAACAGCAATCTAGCTGAGAGGAATTACTAAGAGGCAGAAGAATAGGTGGGAAAGGAGGAAGGTGAAAGGAAACAGAGGAAAGATATAGGAAGCAAAGCTATAGCTGGAGGTATAAATATAGGTGTCCACCTAAGTAAATATAACCATTCATAAAAATAGAGGTATTGGCATAGGTACATAGATTTATACAACAATACATTGAGGAAGTAGATGGACTTGGGGCTTCTGCCCAAGCCATCCCTCATCACAAGAACATTTTGTTCCAGCAACCTGATTCTGTAACATTCCCCCTCCTGAAATGATTTCTGAAGACAAAATGGGTGCGAAAATGGGTGCGAAAATGTGGTGAAGAAGGCTGATGGTGTCTGGCTGTCAAAAGATACAGTGTCTGGGATCTTAAAGGCTTGAAGTTAAACAAGCAGCCATCTAACAGAGAAGCAACAAGCCCACATAGGAGAAGTAACCCAGCCTTTGGGGTTATGAAGTATCAGTGGGATCAGGTAACAAGCATCAGAAGATCCAAAACAAACAAACAAACAAAAGACATATTGTTGAGAACAATGGGGGGTAGGAGTAGAGACCCCAAACCCATCTGTAGACAATGAGATATTCCCTCACAGAAGGGTTGCAAGAAAGGGATGAGTCAACCAGGGTGAAGTACAGCACCAATGAAACACACAATATTCCTCTGATTTCTTGAGGTTTCCTCACTCCCTACTATCAATGACCCCAATCCTGTCTTTCATTGTGGGTTAGGCCAGAACACATATACAGTTACAGATAAGAGCTCAGGACACATGGAATCTAGGCAGATAAACCCCTGAAGAATAGAAATGGGAGTAGCAATACCAGGGGGGTAGAAGGTAAGGTGGAGAGAGAAAGGGGGAAGAAACTGAGAGGGAAGGGAAACAGTGATTGGTGTAAGATATGAAAATAACAACAATTTATAATATACCAAGGGGTCATGAGGGTGAGAGGCAGGGAGGGAGGGAAAAACAGGAGCTGATAGCAAAGGCTCTAAAAGAAGGTAAATGTTTAGTATATATCGATGGCAACATATGTACAAATATGCTTGATACAATTGATGTAAGAATTGTTATAAGAGCTGTAAGAATACCCAATAAAATTATCTCTCTTTACAAAGAACTAATTGTAGTAGTAATTGTACAATTATGCTTCCATGATCTGAATTATGGAATGTTATGATATCTGTAAGAGCTCACAATAAAATTATTAACTAATTTTAAAAAAGAAACTTCCTTTGGCCCTAATTTACAAATTCTAAAGAGAGTATTAATGTATTCTAGGATATATTTAATAATATCATGTGACACATTTTAGGTGTTCTGTGTTCAAAGACTGAAGTTCCGATTGCTAGTAATGAAACTGAAAGCACAGTGAAAAGAAACACAATTCAAGTCCCTGGAGATTGTCTATTTTGACATGATGTAAGTCACAGAACGCAACATTCTTTAAAGGTAGCCTAGGGGGAATGGATCCCAATGATCTACCTATAACTCCATGGGGGAGGGGGGTGGACAACAGAAGAGTGGATGGTGGGAGACATCAGTCAGTCTAAGAATTGAAAAATAATAGTAAGTTATAAATTATCAAGGGTTCATGTGGGAGGGAGGGTGGAGAAGGAGCAGATACCAAGGGCTCAAGTAGAAAGAAAATATTTTGAAAATGAGGGCAACATATATACCAATGTGCTTGATGCAATGGCTAGATGGATGGATTGTGATGAGTTGTATGAGCCCCCAATAAAATGATTTAAAACAAAGAAACAAACAGTAGCTTTCCAACTTAACATTTTCATTTAATAAAGGTGTCTATAATTGGCAGCAATACTTTTTGACTTACTCTAGCGTGTGTGTGTGTGTGTGTGTTCATGTACATGGATTTCCCCTCCATGCTGCCTCTGCATCTTATAATACATACTTAACCTATTTTACAAGCCCTCCTGGATTTGCAATTTACGCTATCTGCTTTCTGCTTTGCTTCCTAAGTAGGTGATGGAGGCAAAGGTTGGACTCTCTGACTGGATATTCTCACTGCCTCCATGGTGTCTAGCACAAAGGCAGAGTACATATGTTTACCAAACTGATTTCTAATTAACTTTAAATGAGCACGTGGAATCAATCATCACAGTACACTGTAGAGTTCTACAGGAAAAAAGCAACGACAAGGAGAATCTCTTTTGATAGACATTAAAAATGATAGCTTCACACTACAGTATCCAACTTGGCTCAAGCACTAAAACTAAACCTATGCAGGTAGAGAAAGAAGCAGCCTGATTATTTATTTAAGGTGGTGGAAATAGGAGGATAAACTAAGCCACCTCACTTTACTGGAATTGGAGGGAGATGTCCAAGGTCGACAGAAGGAGGGAGAAATAGAGGGCTATATTATTTGCCCAAGGTCACACCGGTGTTAAGTAGCAGAGCCACTGGATGCTTCTACTTCAGTCCAGGACTCCTGTACCCTCCACTTCACTCTCAATGAAAGGTTGGGACACTCATGCAGGAAGGATGATGAAGGTTCTAAGGAACAGATGAACTGCCATGTCTAGACAGTTCTACTGCTACACTGACGTGGTCTTTAAAACACAAATTCAGTTCCATGCTGTCCAGTTGGTTCTGACTCATTAGCAGTCCCACAGGGCAGGTCAGAACTCCCTCTTTGGGTTTCTGAGCCCGAAAATCATCACAGGAATGGAAAGCCTCATCTTTCTCCCTCAGAATGGTTGGGGATTGCCAAAGGCTCACCTTGTTGAGAACGAGCCAATGTGTAATCCACTGAGACTGGAGAAGCCAAGGATAAGACCTTAGACAATGTTTATTCTCTTGCCTTCTCGTGATCAAATTGCTCAAAGAGACAGTCCAAGTGTAACATATATAGTATGCATTCTACTTTGGGGCATATAAAAAAGTTTTTATTCCTTTATCTAAAATTACCACAACTCTAATTTATTTGTTTCATTTTCCATAAAATTTAGCTGACTTAAAACGTAATTTCTTATACTGTGCATTAAAATAAAAATTTGAATATAAAATGACCACAACCATTTGTAAACCTATCCCTAGGCAATGGCATTGAGAAAAACTTGTCAATGATATCTGGGGTTCTTATTCTTATGTGCCTCTCCTAATAACTAATGCCTACTGGTGATATTTAAAGGACAGGGAAAAACCAACCTTTGGAATGAGATGTTAAAATTTATGATCGAGCTGTTGAACCACATAGGTTGTCTCCAAGAATTAAAGAATTTCTCAGGAGATTAGGTTCCAAGATAAGGGTAGGTTTCCGACCCAGACACCCTGCCCTTGACCAGGTTCTCCCTCACAGCGGCCCGCGGGGGCAGACCTGGGTTGCCCTTTTGGTAGGAGAAGGTTCGGAGGACTGAAATGAAAAGCGATGATTTCAGTGTGCTCTGGGGAACCTCTGGACGATGGGCAGTGTAGTTGATGCTTGTTTTGCCCTATTTAAAGGTTGAAAGTGATCCTTAGGAGAAAAAAAAATTTTTTTTAGCTATCCTAAAATCCAAAATCTCCCTTTGCACTCTAATTTAGTCTTTATAATGGACAAATCTTAGCATATTGGGGGATCAGCAAGAGGGACCCTGTTGAAGATTTAACAACCCCAGTGATAAAGCCTCTTTCAGAAGAGAAGGGTGGTCAACAATAGAAACAAAGGAGAAGACCAAGTCCCTTTGCAGGTCTCAAAGAAAAAGAATCCGCTCCAGAGGCAAGTCCTTAATGACAATCAAACCAAGAAGGACCTTCACCCAAGAATAAATTGCATTATGGCAGAGAAGCCACAGTGCTGACAGCACTTTGAAAGCGGAATTCCCTCATCATGTGAAAGTATTTAAAGGAGGAACTCTTCACTGCTGTAAAAATCCTCAAAGGAAATCCTGCCCCCCACTCCTAATAATAAGGAAAGTGCTTCAAAGGGTGATAGGCAAAGGCTGAAGCAATCTGCGTCTTGTTGAGAAAATTATCTTGAGCAAAAGGGTTGGGGGAGGGGGATGGGGATGTGTTTATGTCAGTTTTGACATTAAAGAAAGATCATCCATCCTCCTTTCTCTAGGATTTTCCTTTTGGTCTTCTCATCTAACAAAACATTATTTGTTTTGGATGCATTCCATGCTCTTTTTAAAAGGAAAGTCAAGTGAAAACCTGTATAAACAGACTTGGCTTAGCCCACCCCCAACACATCCCTTTTGTTTCCGCCTGACGAGGTTGGATTTGGGCCTGTTATCGTTTCATTCTAAAAAGCTATACACTGTATGTTTTTGATATTAGCCTATTGTTATCAAAAACCATTAATATTCAGCAAATAGTTCCTTGCTTCAAAAAATTCTCATTTCCGGACAGCAGATGAGAAATGCAGGCACTACCACTAAAGGAGACAAGTTGGAAGACAGAAGTCATGTTTCAACGACTTTGAACCATCAGGCCAAATGTGTCTTTAGACATAATACTTGTATCTCTGACATAGGGCAAGCGATCCAGACTGCTGGTGATCCAGTAGCTTCTGGGCGCTTGTCTTCATCTCTATTAGAAGGGAGTGTTTTAGTTTGCAGAGAAAAGGATTTTGCCCTCTTTCCTCACAACACCATTTAATGAAGCTGCTTTCGTCTGAGTAAGCCTGTAACTGAATAATGGCCTGTCTCTCCACAAGCAATGCCCTGTTGATAAATTTTAAATGGTTCACTTCAACTGCCATCTGAAAAAAAACCCTTTCGGCTCTTTATCCCCATCTCTTCCTTCCTCCTTCCAAAAATCTATGAATTAAATTGTAAAAATCAGCCCATATTGCTGAGCTCCGGTGGCATAGTGGTTGAGTGCGGGACTGTGGCCCATGGGCTTGGCAGTTCAAATCCAGCAGCGGCTTTCCAGGAGCAAGGCTGGGTAGCTCCCACAACCACCAGAGGGCAGTGATGCCAAAAAAAATCAGCACCATATTATAAACGAGTTGAAGCCAATTCCATCTGTACATTGTCTAAAAAAGTGGCCCTTATTCCTCTCACTCTTACTTTACAAGAGATGAGTTAGACTACTAACCACAAGGTCAGCAGTTTGAAACCACCGACTGCTTTGTAAGAGAACGTTGAGGCTTTCTGTTCCCCAAAGATTGACAGCCTCAGAAATTCACAGGGGCAGTTCTACTCTCTTGTACATTGAATCGGAAACAACTGAATGGTCTTGAGTTTGGTGTGAGTATGTAGCTTCCACTTTCTGCTTATCTTCCCCCACTCTGCTCCCATCACCCAATACAAATTAGAAAATTTGGTAAAGTAGATTCATGACACATCCATAGAACATGGTAAACACATGTATCACCGCAAACTTAATATACTGAAATGTCATTACAAACATTGTGTTGTCTTCAAGTGCAAAATAAGTTCAAGAACAGTGACTCCCCATGGGGTGCAGGTGGTGGTTTAATAATGATGAGGCATGTCTGAACATGGTGTCGGTGAGACAAGCTGGAGCGACAGACCCATGCTTTCACAGCTCGAACCTAGGCTCATACGTGAAAATACGTAGCTTTTCATTTTTCTCTAGCTGAAGCTGTTAACCTCACTGAGTCACAGCTCACCACTGCATTGCCAACCAGCTAGAATAGAGCCTGTTAAAGAAAAGGCATTCAGGAAATGTATCTAATTTAATGAACGCAAGACATCCTCTGAATTCCCACTTCACAAGACGGCCTTAGCCGTCTATGCACGGCCTTCCCCATCTCTGAGCTTCCCTGTACTAAAGTCCTCTGTGCTTTTCTAGGGAGCGGTTCCTAGAAAGGAAAATGGATCAACAGGACTTGGTTCAATATGGCCTTGGACACTGCAATATGAGACCTGAAGAGGGCTGGGATTACCTACCCATCTCCAAAGGTCCGAGTCCTCCAAAGGTCCGAGTGTTACAACTCCAGGTCACGTATAGAAAAAGTGTCACTTGTCAAAAGGTCTACCCCATTTCCTTTTTTTTTTTTTTTGGTGGGGGGCATCTCTGCCTCTGGTAGTCATGGGCGCTACCCAGTGCTGCTCCTGAGAGCCGCCACTGGGTTTGAACCACCAAACCCGCAGACTGCAGTCCTGCACTCAACCACTTATGCCACCTTTTACTTTTTTATGGACCAAGACTTTATTCTACAATTACGGAATGTAGCTCTATGTAATTTACATATCCAACTTTAAGTTTTCAGTTTTAATATTCAAAAGAACAGATACAAATATATTCAAATAACATAAGCATCCATCATTTATCGGATTCTATAAATACTAACATTGCTTTTTCAATACTTGTTTTCTATTTCTCTTTCCATCTTTTTCTAACAAAATAAAATATTACAATTACAGCCAGAACTACCTCCTATTCTTATCTCGTCTTACACTTCTTGGTACTTCAAAACTATTTGTTTATGAACTATTCTGATACTTGTTTTGATTCATTTTCTACATAAATCTCTATCTATAAACAATTGGTAGCTTTTTGTGCTTGAAAACTTACATCAATAGTATTACACGGTATTAACTTTGTTTTCATATTCTTGACCTTTGGCTGTTCTTTTATTCCCAATATCACTGTTTCTCTTATAAAAGTATTATCTTTTAAAATATCTCTCAGAATATTAATTAGAAAGCTGTTTTATCTTAGAACTTCTATTAGTCCCCGCACTATTTCTGCTTTCTCTGGACTCAACCTTTCATAATCTGGTGTGGTTGTTTCCACTGAAGAATGGGGCCCTGGACCGGTTACCCTACAGGTACCCAATGTGGGCTTCCTTTCTTTGCCAGGTTGTGGCTCCAAGTGCAAGTGCTGGCTGGGAGCTCTATGAACCCTGTCACAGGTTTCTGGTTGACAAAAGTGTTTGTTCTGAGGTTTCTGGAATAGCCGAGTGGGGAACAGTTTTCACTCCAGAGCAGCCCCAGTTCTCCCAGACAAGCTGTCTAATCTTGAGCTCAATAGTCCAGTGTTTGTATGTTTGTGTTTCTCCCCCACTCCCCCGCCCCACACACACACACTTTGTAGGTCAGTGCAGAAGCCCTGATAGGACTGCCAGGTAAGTACTAACCTCCAGGAACCAAACCTGCTATCTATTCCGACTCATAGCAACTCAGTGGTGTAGTTGGCTATGTACTGGGCTGCTAACTGCAAGGTCAGCAGTTTGAACCCACCACCCTCTCTGAGGGAGCAAGATGAGGCTTTCTAGTCCATTAAAAATGGAAGCTTTGGAAGCTCCAGGGAGCCATTCCACCCTGCCCTCTAGGGTCAGAATCTCATGGTGAGTGGTTCAAAACCTCTAGCCAATCTGCCAGAGAAAAGTTAGACTGTCTGTTCCCAAATGACTTCGTCTAAGGAACACAGAAGGGCAGTTCTCCATCCTCCAGGATCACGATGAGTGCGAACCTACCCAAGGACAATAGGTCTTGGTATGGCGTAGGTAATGAGTGAGTTGGCTTTCTAAATATGAAGGTGAAAGTGACATTAACGGTCTGACCCTTTGCTAGACTTTCAACCAAAGTACTTGCTGTCAACCCCTGAAAGAGCCCTGGCAGCACAGCGGCTAAGCATTGGCTATTCAGAGAAAGGTGAATGTTTCTAATATAGCAGCTATTGCGTGAGAGAACATGGCAGTCTGCTTCATTGGAAACTTGATGTGGCAGCTCGACTCCGTCCTATGGGGTGGCAATGAGTTGAAATGAACTTGACAGTAGGGGCCTTGAGGTTTGTCAGTTCTGTTCCCCCCACCCCCATTTTTCTCTGGCTAGTTCTGAGCCCTAAGTTTCTGAGTATTTCTGCTCAAAAATCTTTGCAACGACTCCTGTTCACATTCTGGCCTGTAGTTTCCTTTAATCAGTCATACCCATTTTTCCGCCTTGAAAAAAACTGGTTGAAATTTGTCTATTCAAGACCACTTCCCAATCCAAATCTTTTTGCAATTATCATTTGTCCCCTCCTTCTCTTCCTCCTCTTTCTAGATTCGTGTTCTTCTTTCTCATACTCTCATTTCAAAGAAGTCCCTTTGGAGAAAGGAGAACCAAATGTGCATGCTCACTTTATCATCTTGAACAAGAAGCCAAGATTTCTTCTTAATAAGCTGCAGATTTTTGTCTCTTGATCTAATATTTTATATGAAGAAACAACAGATTTAGGCATCAACTTTCTACTGACAACAATTATATTATTTTTAAACTTACTGATAAGAACATCAACATCAAGGTAAGACTTAGCAGCTTTAACTGGTATCAGATAGTGACTCTGGGGCTAACGGAGCGATTGTGGGCTAAACTCTTTGGGATTAACACTGTTGTGCCACCTGAGTTAAAAATCAAAGCAGACTGGCTCACTGGAAAGAAACACTCTAAGACTTATTTTCAAGTCTGTATTTGAATTGTTTGGTACGACTTAAGGACTTATTTTTTGGAAAAATATTTTCAGTGGGGGCTCATATAACTCTTATCACAATCCATACATACATCATGCAAGCACATTTGTACATTTGTTGCCATCGTCATTCTCAAAACATTTGCTTTCTACTTGAGCCCTTGAGATCAGCTCATTTTCCCCCTCTCCCTGCCCCCACTCCCTCATGAACCCTTGATAATTCATAAATTATTATTTTGTCATTTCTTACATTGTCCAACATCTCTCTTCAATCACTTTTCTGTTGTCCATCCCCCAGGGAGAGTTATATGTATATCTTTGTGACCGTTCCCCCTTTTTGCCCCACCTTCCCCTCCTAGGATCACTACTGTCATTATTGGTCCTGAGGGGTTTATCTGTCCTGGATTCCCTGGGTTTCCAGTTCCTATCTGATCACTGTGCATCCTCTGGTCTAGTCAAATTTGTAATGTAGAATTGGGATCAGTGGTGAGAAGTTTTAAAGAACTAGAGGAAAGTTGTATGCTTCATCGTCACTACACACTACCCTGAATGGTTTGTTTCCTCCCGCTACTCTTCTGTAAGGGGATGTCCAGTTGCCTACAGATGGGCTTTGGGTCTCCACTTCACACTTACCCTCATTCACAATGATATGATTTTTAGTTCTTTGATGACTGATACCTGCTCCCATCAACACCTCATGTTCACACAGGCTGGTGTGCTTCTTCCATGTTGGACTTGTTGCTTCTCAGCTAGATGGCTGCTTGTTTATCTTCAAGCCTTTAAGACCCCAGACACTATATCTTTTGATAGCCAGGCACCATCAGCTTTCTTCACCACATTTGCTTATGCACCAGCTTTGTCTTCAGCAATTGTGTCAGGAAGGTGAGCACTATGGAATGTCAGTTTAATATAACAAGTGTTCTTGCATTGAGAGAGTACTTGAGTAGAGGCCCAATGTCCATCTGCTACCTTAAATCTACATCTATAAATAAATGCACATAGATCTATTTCCCCATTGTCATATAAAAATATATTTACATATGTACATGCCTGTATTTAAACCTCTATAAATGCCCTTTGTCTCCAGTTTCTTTCCTCTATTTCCTTTTACTTTCCTCTTGTTCCACTATTATGCTCTGCCTTCATTTGGGGTTCAATAATTTCTCTCAGTTACACTGCTCTTGATCAAACCCTCCTAGGTATCCTACACCATTATTGCCACGTATTTTGGATCACTTGTTTTTCCCTTGTCCCTGAGTTTGTTAGCCCCCACTTCCTTTCACCCTCACCACTTCTCTCATGTCCCCCTGGAATCGCTGGTCCCATTTTCTCCCCCAGATTGTTTATCCCACCAATCTTATCTAGATAGACCTGCAGAGATAATATGCACAAAAAAACAAGACAGAACAAAACGGCGCAACAAAAGAAAACAAAACAAAACGACAAACTAATGGGGGACAAAAAGGAAAAGCCTGTAAATAGTTCAAGGTCTGTTTGTGGACCTTTAGGCGTGTTTTCCGGTTGAATCTGATGGGGTGTCATGTGCTGGCCCCATAGTCTATTTTAGGTATTCCCTGGGGACTTTGTTGCTCTGCTCCTCTGGCTGTTCTATTGCATGCCCTTAGTATTTTTACCTTGGTTCGTGGGGTCAGATTGGGCGCAATTTCTGCACTGTGTGACTTGAAGCCTTATTGTGTATCTTCCTGCTATACAAATGAAAGGACTTTGGTGGCATAAGCGGTAACACATTCAGTTCGACTGCTAACTGAAAGTCAGAGGTTCAAGTCTACCCAGAGGTATGTCAGAAGCGGGGTCTGATGATCTACTCTGAAACAACTAGCCACTGAAAGAGCCCTATGAAGCACAGTAACACGCAGACACACAGGGGTCACCATGAGTCAGAATCAAACTGAAGGCAACTAGAGGTGGGCTCCTACGACTCCAATACAAAGCTCACACTGTAGGCTGAGGGCAGGATTTCATTACTGCAAGCAAGTAATCATTGGAAGAGTCAAACTATCCCAATCAAGAAACGCAATCTTATAGCCATCAAGATCAAGACAAAATCACTCAGCTCTTCCAGGTGTATTAAGCAGACCCTAACGTAAAACATGACATTGAAAATGTTTGTCATGAGAAGCTGGGAGTTCCAAATACACACACACACACACACACACACACACACAAATTAACACCGATCTATAGATTAAAATGATTAAATATAAGAAATGCCAATAGAATTTAAGGGCAACTTATTCTGCATGCATGGGTTTCATTTTGGCTACCAGCTGCCCTGCTTTTTCTTCTTTTCATCATGTAATACAATTATTCTTAATGGGAGCGGCATTACTGCCAGGAGCACAGTGAATGGCAGGATGACTGGGGACCATCTGAGGATTTTAACAGACTAGTAGGAGCCCTGGTGGTTGAGCGGTTATATATGGGATTAGGGGTTGATGTTAACCGCAAGGTCAGTAATCCAAAAGCAGCGGGACTGCATCAACTCAGCATCAGTGAGAGACACTTGAATTTTCAGGATGATGGTGTGGGAAATAGGCTAGAGAGTAAAGAGCAAACACCAGACCAAGCTTACTGTCATGGGATCTATACTGGCACACGGCAATCCTACAGAACAGTGAAGAGCTGGCCTTGTGGATTTTCGAGACTGTGATTCTTTATGGGGGCAGAAAGCCCTCTCTCTCTCCAGCAGAGTGTCTGGTGGTTTGCAACGCTGACCTTGTGATGAGCAGCCCAATGCACAACCACTAACTATGCCCCCAGGACTCCTTGCAAGAAACAAAAGGGGAGATGAAAACAGGCGTGTAAGAGGGAAGTTGTTGGAGACACTGAGCAAAATTAGCTGGTTTGGGTTAGTGTGGTACATAAAGAGACAAGAAGGGAAAGGATGGGATGGCATTACTAAGATTCAGCTTATAACACTCGCTGGATCTGCTGCCATCAAATGGAATAGAGAATAGGCAAAAAGGGCGTGCTTGGGAAGAAACTGACAGAAACAATTGTGTGTGGCTTTATCCAGGAGGCAGAGGGAGACATGGGTTCAGAAATAGGGCCTGCATGAAAAACACAAGCGGAACTTCTCTGAAGAAGGATAGTGTAAAGTCATAAGTGATCCTATGTAGAAGGAGAATGCAAACGGGAGAAAAAAACTGAACAGGCACTTAAAAGGCGAGCAGAGAAGTTAAGAATGAGTGAAGGAAAACATAAGAGCGCACGCCAAGAAGTAAGAGAGCGTACAGGATCCACCACAGAGAGAGGCTGGGTCAAGGCTGAAGGGGAGACAGCAGAGATGCACCCTACAGAGGGCAGGCTGCATAAGGTCTGAGGGGAGCCTGGCGAATTCAATGAGGAGGAGGGTAGGGGAGACCTCGGGGAGGGCTATCTCATTGCACTGCTGCACTGACAAGCATAAGTGAAGTGCAGGCTGAACCGAGCCTGGCAGAGAAGGGAGGGAAGAGAGGTTGAAGGCTAGAGAGAGAACAAGATGATTTCTGTGTAGGATAAGTAGATTCTGGAGGTAGCCCTCCACCCACCCCCCTCTCCATCCCACTTTTCTCTATTTTCTAAAGGGTAATGAAAGTCACAATATTTAACTTCCTCCTTGGAATGCTTTATAAATGGGTGTTTCAGTAGCAGAAGGTATTCCAAATACATACATGCCTCCCCTCTTTACCTAACAATTGAGGGTAGGAGGCGCCTTAGTAAAGAGGAACAGATGCCTTTCCAATAAGATCATGCTTTGAGGGACATACAAATTGGGTATAAATACGCTGTACTTCAGGTTAGGCTTATTTTTTACAGTTTCTAGACTGCTGTTAACTCTGGGGTTGTTTTGTTTTGATATCATTTATAACAGAGAAGGTCTATTAAGGACTCTTAAGATTATCTCGGTACCTGCATGTACTTATTGCATTGTAACCGAGGTCACTGGAGAGAAAGCTAAGTGGGATTGTGTTCCAGAAAGAAAGAAACTCACTTCACAGCTCGGTAACCAATCCCTTCCCATCCCGAAGTTGATCTTTGGCATCAATCCCAAGTTGCAGATCCACGAGGAGGGTTTTAGTAGCTTGCCTGCTGCCCCCACAGCAAGTGTCCTCAGAGTACCAGGTCCTCTGATTAATGGCCTCCCTGAGCCCTTCTACGGTGGGGATGCGCCATCTTTGGTCTTACGTGTTTTGCATTGACTTGGTTTATAAAAGCCTTCTTTCTATTTTACCGTGTACAACTCAGGCCCTTCCCCCACCCTCTACCAAAGACACCCCATGGCTGGAAGCAGCTGCAGTGGAATTTTTGCAATAAAATCAAAGCTCCAAAAAATATTTAAACATACTAAAAGGTTAAACTTTGTTTAAATTCTCCTTAGGATATTGAACACACATTACATTGAAAGAAAGGACGAGAGACTTCTCGTCCCTCATATCTTTTGAGTTTTCATGTCTTTTTATCTATATTTATTTGTATTTTTAAGTTCTGCCTACCATCTTATGGCCTACCAAACTGAGTCGGAAGCATAAGGCTTTAAATATCCATTGTAATCTGTTTGTTTGTTTGTTTGTTTGTTTGGGGGGTAAGGGGTTGTTTCTATTTTTAACACAAAGTAGGTGCTCTTGCTAGGCTGCTAACTGCAAGGTCACAGGTTAAAACCACCAGCCAGTCTCAGAATGGACTATGAAGCTTTCCAGTCTCATCAAGATTGACAGTCTTAGAAAGCTGGAGCAGTCCTACCCTGCACTACAGGGCACTGCGAGTCGGAACCCCCCTTGCTGGATTTGGGTAAATTCATGCAAAGCTTTACCTCTGGGTCAAATTCCCTTGTTAAACATGTTCACAATAACTACTGCTCTCTCTTCATAGAATAGTTTATTACTACGTACTTTGCTGGTTATTTTAAAATTATTGTGTGTGCTTTTCATGATGCTACGGGAGTCTGTGATTTGTTTCATTTACTGGTATATTCTCAACATCTACTGGGCGGAACTATTTCCTAAATGAATGAGGGAAAAAGTATCCTGGCATAGTTCCTTATTTAACAACAAAATTGTACTTAAGGCAAAGATAATCACTTGGTTTGGATATCACTATAATTGAGCCAGTGAAAGAAGAGGGGGAAGGTGAAGGAAGCGGAGAAAAAGGAAGAATTTCTACTATTTTGCTTCAGGCAATTTTTCCAAATATCAAATTTACTATCAAATTGTCACTTTTCCTACCTATCCAAAATAGTACACTTCTTCAAAGTGATTATTAATAACTGCAGATGTAGAAACCACAGAGCCTTATCACCCATAATCACTTCAGGCATTTGAATCGATTTAAGGACAACATGACTAAAGACCATCCAGAGGTGTCCTTTGGGCAGTGTGAGCATCTGGTATCTATTCTCTTTGGAGATGACTAGTGTAGCTAGACTGCAGCAGGCCTTCCTAATCCCTTTGAGCCCTGCACAGCATTTTTAAATGGTTCCAAACACAGAGATCTCTAATTGGTATGGATTCCATCCTCAGTTTTCTTACAACCTCAGAATAGCTTAGACACTACTAAGCAGGAAGTGACAGAGGCCAGTTTCTCTATGTCCCTCTATGGAGGCAGATTTTTTTTTCTTTTCAGGTTCAAGAAAGTTACTAACCTCAAATGATTTCAACCAAACACAGGAAAAAAATGGAGGAGACTTTATTTTTGCTAGCCTAAACACGATCTCTTGCTTCTTTAAATCACAGCTAATGTGTGTGTGTGTGTGTGTGTGTGTATGTGTGTGTCACTTAAGTCAGCTGTAGACCTTCAGCATCAAAAGGCTCTGAGCAACATCATATATAACAGCTTGACCTTTAGCCATAATTTCTAAGTGCTATTAAAAAATGTCTCTCAAACTGGTTTTAAATTTAGTGTTGACCTGGTAACCTGGATCTAAAAACATTCGACTTCAGATGATTATTTTATTTTACTTCCCAAAACTCTTCAGGTCACCGAAACATCCATGAGGAAACTTCACAAAGAGTTTAGAGTCTGCTTAGAATTTTTTAGCTACATAGGACAGGAAGATTCGGGTTGCTTGCTAAGTGAAGATTATTTACTGAGCTTACTTCACTTTAAAAATATCAGGGGGGGGGGAAGAAAAAAAAAAGAATATCAGGAGGAATAATAAGATGGGAAATTCAGAGAAATACAATTCTATTATCAGGAACATGCCATCCAGGCTAAAAGTGAAATAACAATCTGTGGGTGTAACTGAAGTTCTGAATTAGGTCTATTCACTATGAAGTATCATGTGAGTCAAACTATTACATTATTGCTACCCTTCAAAAACGTCAGAACAATTCCTTATCTGAAATGTCTATTTTTCTCCGTTTTTTGAAATGTCTCTCTAAACTTCTAGATCTCTAGTCTGTTATATACTTTGAAGTACTATGCTCTAAAATAAAATATGAGGGAATTTCAAAATGTCCACAAGTAAATGGAAATAAAAGATAATAGAATTGTTCCATGAACTTCTTGAGACCTTTCCATATTTTCTTGTTTGCATAGATCTATAACTCTTCCAGCATCTAGAACACCTTTCTATGATGTGTCAAAACTTAGCTCACCTCCTACAATTTAAATTTTTGAAAACTTACCTTGAAAATAAGTTGAAATAGGCTTCTCAGTACTCAAAAAATTTCCTTAAAATTTTATTTTTAGAATAGAATATTATGTAGGGTTGTTTACATAACAAAAAGATGTTTTGCCATTGTACAGACACATGGCAAAGTTGGAGCAATTTATCAAACACTATACATTCTTTAGTATATTAGAAAAAGTTAACTACCATATGTACTCGTGTGTAACCCGTGTTTTTTTCAGCACATTTTTAATGCAGTTTGTGGGGTAAAATTAGGTGCCTCAGCTTATATTCAGATCGGCTTATATTCAAATAAATACGGCAATTGATTTCACAAGTCATAAAGCAACCGAAATCAAACAAAAGCATACTCTGATAACTATGCTTTCTTTTAGAAATATTTTTGGGGAATCTTTTATCAATGTCCAAAACCATATTATTCTGTTGTTCTTTCCATAAACTTAACATTTTACAATTATGGGCAAGGTTTTTAAAATTTCATGGAAAAATGAAATGAAGAGATAATGTAATTTCCCCACAAATTTGTTGAAGCCCTCCTCCCATACTATAATTTAATTTATTAGATTTTTTTAGTCAATTGTTTGCACACACACGCCACCCTCAACCCAAATTAGAAGAAGGTAAGCTCTATGAAAACAGGGACAATTATTTTGTTCCTGATTCAATAAATTCTGCTTGATGGTATGAGCCCCCAATAAAATGATTTCAAAGAAAAGCTTAAAGGTTCCAAGGACTCAAGTAGAAAGAAAATGTTTTGGAAATCATTATGACAACATATGTACAAATGTGCTTGATTCAGCTGGTATATGGATTGTTTTAAGAGCTGTAAGAGCCCCCAATAAAATGATTTTTTTTAAGTCGTTTGAATGAACTTTCTATATATAGTCTTGTTACCTTGAAAATCTGGAGTTAAAAAAACAAGTGATATAGCTGTTTGGGATTTAAATAATCATTATAGAATACAATTCAGAAAATTTGCCCATGAAAAAACAAACAAAGACAACTCACTGCCGTGAGGTCAATTCCGCCTCGCAGTGAACCCGTGGGGCGGGGTAGAACGGCCCCTGTGAGTTTCTGAGGCTGTGACTCTTTGAGGGAGCAGAGAGCCTGTTTTTCTCCCGAAGAGCAACTGTGGGTCTCAAACTGTTGGCCTTATAGTTAGGAGCCCAGTGTGTACCCACTAAGCTACCTGGGCTTCTACTAAGATCATAACTAACTTGTGATAGTAATATCACCACCTTTCTAAAGCACAAAACTTAATAGGAATTATTATAAAAGCAATGCAAAGCCAAATGAAATCAATTCGCATAGAGACAACAACTGATGCAATGGTTTATGGGAAGGGGGGGTTGGTGATTGCACAGCAATCAGTGGATGCAGTAGAGAGGAAGAGAGCGTTAGAGCTGATTGTGATGATGTATATACACGTCTTTTTAGCAGCGGCTTAACTGTGTAGGTGTATGATATGTGAATATTATATCAAGAAAATTACTGGGGATAAAAGAAGAAAAGAAACCAAACTTGAGTTCTGGTTACCATGGGTGAAAGAGGAAACGGTCTTTTAAGCCCATGTTTGTGGTGGTGGAACAACTTGGAGAGAAATATTAATAAGGGCTGTACAACATGAAGAGAAATCAATGACACTGATTTATACGTGTAGAAGTTGTTAAATTGGAGAATGTTTTCTTGCATTTTTTTCCAAAATTGAAAAAAAAATGACACATGAGTCACAATGAGTACAAGGAAGAAAATATTCTAAAATTGCATGTGGCAAAGATTGTTCACCTCTTCTTGATATGATCGCACTATTGGTGCAATGCCAATAAAACTGTTAAAAATTTTTAAAGAAAATTTAGCCATGAATATACCCAAACTACACAGATACAAAAGTATGTTATAGAATTAGCTCTAGAGAGCTGAGTCCCAGTGGCGTAGTGGTTGAGTGCGGGACTGCGGCCCATTGGGTTGGGGATTCAAATCCAGCAGCAGCTCTCCAAGAGCAAGGCTGGGCCTCCTACTCCCACCAGAGGGCAGTGATGCCCTGCCCCCCCCAAAAAGAATTAGCTCTAAAATACTCAGGTAATTTACTTGAGTAGTTTACTAAGGTATCTACCAACAGACATTTGTCCCCCTCAAATACCTGCTTGCCGTGTGAAGAACCCCCATGCAGGCAATCTACTCATCGACTACCTCAGAGAGCTGAAACTAAGTCCAGGGAGACAAGTTCCTACATCACAATCCTGGATTTGAACCGCCAAGCCCATAGGCTGCAGTCCCGCACTCAACCACTTACACTACTGGGGCTCAACCCATAAATTGAAAGTTTTAGTAACTTTGATTCTGATCTTTGCTAAGTATAATGCATTAAAAATGTTTTTGAAAATATTTTCACTTTAGATGGACAAATATGGCTAAAGTAGTATTGTGCACCCAACGTTCTTGGTTACACAGATAGCGTGTTGAACACTAACTTGAAGACTGCTGGTTCAAACCCACCATAGGTAAGGCCATGAGAGAGAGAAGTGGAGACGTGCCTCTGTAAAGGTGATGGCTAAGAAAACCGCGTGGAGCAGTTCAATGCTGTGACACCCAGGTGGGCGTGTCTTGGAATTAAGATGAGGGCAGCAGCGAGTTTTTGTTTGGGAGGGGTGGTTTGTCTGTTTCTGTTTTTGTTACGCACAGGCAAAATTCCAAAAAGGTCCAAACACAGAGTAGATTCCATGATCTACAAGTTGACAAGAATGATTTCATTGTGTCAACTGTACACTAATACGAAGTTTTGCCCACAACACATACGGTCATTAATCAACAGGTGGCAAGACAGGGTCAGTTAGTACTGAGTGGTCTCGAAATTAGCATTAGTAAGTGAAGCAAATCAAAATGAAAGGAAGTACTGACAAAAATTGTGATGACAATATCATAGTCTCTCACTTTATACACTTCCGGTGTGTAGGGGGGAAAAACCAGGTTCTCTGCTCCAGTGAAGATTTAGAGTCCACAAACCCTAAAGAGCAGCTCTTGTCTGTTCTACATGGTTGCTATGCATCAGAAGGGATGAGCTGGCAGTGAGGTGCATGTTTGCTTGTTTGTTTGTTTGTTTAATTTCCTCTCCCTTTTAATACTTCAAGTATTTTTTACAAAGATCACCTTTCAAGTATTTATTGTTCCTCTGTCACTAAAGCAGAGTATGTACAATGGCACGAACTGCCACAGTGTGTCAAGATCAGGAGGCAATATGCCATGGCCACTTGTGCGCTGACTCTGATCTTTTACAGCTTGTGTAGCATAATGTTTTGGAAGCCTTGGTCAGCATTTGTAAACAGAAAACACGAGAGCACTTTGCAGCAGTATATGGCCTATTTTGCCTTCTGTCAGTGGAAAAATAAAAACAAATGTCTCCTCTGCAATTATGAACTAGCGATCAAAATTATGATCTTAAAGACTAGGTAAAAATTACTGTTAATTACCTTTCCCACATTAGAAAACTCGTTAGGGAAAATTCACTGATGTCAGGGGTTATATGAATATGGAAGTTTGGGTTTGGGGTTGTTGTTTTTTTTTTAATTATCTCCAGTGTAAGCCAAAAGGCAACATAATAGTTCTTTTTTCTTTAGAAGTTCTTATGTTTATACATTTTTATTTGTAATGTCTTTCTCACACAAATAACTCTTACCTTTCGATCAATCCCTGCTTTTTGTTTAGTTCCTGGCTGCCCTTGCTTTCTGATCTCCAACATGTCTCAATGTTATTACTTTTTAAATACTTATTTAACTCCTGATGTTTTTTTTAATGTCACGTCTTTCCATATATAAATGTAAATATTTAAATGAAGTGTATATATTGTACATTAAAAAACCCTTTTCTTCTTTTTCTTTTCATGGCCTCTTTCTCCATCCCATATGAGTAGGAAACTCAACAACCAAATAAGGGTTCCACTATCTATTCTGTCCATGCATTTACAGCCACATAAAAACATGAGTGTTTTAGTAAACCAGATGCTGTTCAGTCTATCTCCAATACACGTGTGTCTGAGTGAAAGAGTGCTTCCTCAGTCTTTCTGACAAGGTGCCTTGGGGTAGGCTTGAACCTTCCATCTTTCAGTGGGCAGTCAAGCACCCTAACCACTTGTACCACCCCAAGTCTTTGCAACCCTCCCCCACTGAAAGGAATGCTGCTGCTGCCAATGATGTCTCTGTCCTCTCTGATGCATTCTGCACATGCTCCTATGGCAGATGGGTTTTTTTCTTTCCTAGGTATCTAATTGATGCTTCCAGGTGGTTTTCCCAAACAAAACAGATACAGTTAAAAGCTTTATTATTTTTCTCCATGCATCTTTTAAAATTTTTCTGTCAAATTATTGCCAGTAGCTCATTTAGGCCAAGTTTGCTTCTCCTGAGCTACTTCTAAGGTAAATGACTTGCAATTTGGGCCCTTTAAAATTGGATTTTCTCGAACTTGAATCTCTAGACCCTTTCCTTGTAACATTGTCAAGTGTCTTTTGTCACCAGTTTGTTTCTTATAAATAGCAAATACCCAGATTCTAACCCAATTCATGACCATCAGTTTACTAAAGAAAGAATTCAATCCTCTGGCATTGGGGTATCCAGTGGCACACCTGTTTTCCTTCCCTCTTACTCTGCACTTATTATTTATGTTGCGTATTTTCAATTCTCCTTGTTTCTGCTGTTTATATTATTAAATTCCTAGTTATTCCATTTTCTCCTTAAGTCAGATGTCCTTTTGTTCTTCTTTCACTTATCATTTTTCCTATAAACAGAGTTATCAACTATCATTTAAAAATAAGATAAAATTCCTTCTACAAAGACCCATTGTTTCCTCTATCAAGATGCTCTATCTTCTCTCGCCTGCTTCCTCTTCCTACCACCCACATCAGGTTAAGCCTTTAGAATGCTTTTATTTTCTTCCCTTTCTCTCTCCATTTACAGATGTTATACTCTCATCTTCCAGCTTCCAGGATTGCAAATGGGAAATCTGATAATAACTTGATAATTCTTCTATTATTAGTTCAAAAGCAGATAAAATTTTCTCTTTGTCTTGGAGCAATAACATTCATGTTTAAAGTTCAGAGGTGTCATTAAGCTAAGTATTACGTGTATGCACTGTCTCATTAATCCTACATGGAAATTATTAAACCTGTTCAATCTTAGGCTGTTGGATGAGTTTTCTTTATCTGCTCCTTCCCCCCACCCCCATCACTGAACATCTGTTATTTGCATGAAAACCTCCTAGATTTATCTCTCAAGTCTCTTACTTTTTCATTATGACACAGTTGTAATATGACATTAAAATATCTGCGATTTTTATTGGTGGCAAAACCACAGATTCCACTGTGCATTCAGACAGACATTTATAATTGAAAGAAAATATCATTAATGAATATATATACATCCACATATATATTTGCATTGAAATTTACAGACTTTAAATTCCATCCAAGAAGTTCCTGGGTATTACATACTTTTGAAATGCCTTAATTTTACATGGCTTCACTATTAATAGATTTGCCTGAAACAGAATAGTTTTTGACTTCCAAAAGCCAAATTTACTAACTGAACAGAGCATGGACTTTGGAGTTCAATTTTAAAAGAGAAACACATAAACTAGGTTCAAATACCAGCTCTGCTATTTTGTTATCTGTGAGCTCTTCCAGAAGCAATTGAATGCTACTGGGCCTCCGTTTCTTTGTGTGTACGTAGAAATGATTAAACATCTGCTTTCTGGGAATGCTGTGGCTTGTTGAGACTGGATTAAATAGCTGGACTCTTTTCAGAGTGGGGAGGTGGGTGGAAAAACATACCATAACTGCACATACCCAAGCTTCAGGTGCTTGCAAGACCTGTTTCCTACAGGGTCACCATGAGTCAGAATTGAGTTAAGAGCAATGGGTTGGGGGGACTGAACCTAAGTTAATAGTTGCATATTCTCCATGTATCCTTTCACTGTCCACCTAAGTACTTTCTCTAAGGATCTGGATATTTGACTATCTTGATTTCTAACACCAGCTCAGTGATCCAATATGCTGAGGGATATAGGAAGGAACAGGTGTTGTCCTTATTGCGGAAATTAATTATTGAGGAAATCTGTCTCGATTATCTTTCACTGTGTTTGGCAAATCTTTTATGCCAAGGACCAGCTTTTCCACACCACACTTACTTTTGAGCATGGCACCCATTCCAGATACAAAATAGGATGATGTCTGGTCTCCACCTGGCTGCTAGCTACTGTCTGTCCAACAAGGAAAGGGGAACGGCGCAAACGTTTCTCTTTTCTTAGGGTGTACTGTGGTGACTATCTTTAGACGAATCTAGTCATTTGTTGCTCAGTGGAATTCTTGCACAGGGCTGAACGGACTTTCAAAATGGGAAGTTTTCTGACTGCCCCAACAGCCACCCTGATTTTTGGCTTTCAACTCTCTAAACCAGGAAGTACTTTGAGTTCTGACAAGAGCACCTGAACTTATGCTGTATTATGAAGGAGAATGACAAATCTTTCCCTTGTTTCATCCTTGAATCAAATCCTCTGACTCACTCAACATCCACAGAGATGATTCCAGCTCACGGTGAACCTCGAGAACAGAGTAGAACAAAGAACAACAGAGAACAACAGACCTCTGTTGGTTTTAGAGACTGGAAGTCTTTGTGGGCGCAGAGGGCCTCCTCTTTCTCCCAGGGACTGTCTAGTGATTTCAAACTATTGACCTTGCTGTGAGCAGCCCAAGACGTTACCCACTACACCAAATCCTAGTTTCACCTTGTGTGGCGAAAATTCTCCAAGTTACTTTGATGTACTTTGATGCCAGGATTGATGCAGAATTCTACATCTCCTCTCAATTTCTTTTTCATATCTATGTGTCTATTTGGTTTTTTATTTCCAAGATCCGGAAAAGGCGGGGAAGAGCAGATGTCTTATTGATCCTGTTATTCCTCCTCAAGATCTGATTTCCTCTTTGATTTAGTAGGGTTGTCATGAATCAGTCTACTCCATGACAGTGGGATCATCTCTCATGATAATGATTTTGAAGGACCCCTGGTTAAGCACTCAGCTGCTTACAAAGAAGTCAGCAGTTCAAACACACCGGGTTGCTGCATACAAGAAAGATGTAGTATTCTGCCTTCATAAAGAATTTAGCCGTAGGAATTCTTTGGGTTAGTTTAGCTCTGTCTTATTGTGTTGCCAGCAGTAAAAACAGCAATGGGTTTTCATAGGTTGGTACAAGTCTTATCTAGGAATTTTAACAATAGATGCCATTAAATAGAAAATAAAGGTAAATGAAAAAAATGAAAGAAAAGAAAGGTGTATGTCAGATCTTTTTAAAACCAAGTTTGTAAAAATAGAAATGATTCTGAGATTGCATTTCAATGAATCATTCAAAACTTAATAGATCATGCTTTCTCAAATTTATGCAACAAAGGGTCCCAGAAGTAATAATGCTTGAAGAAAAACATTTTGGTTTCTCTGTATGAAAATACTTGCTTCTAATAGGAATTAGCACAATGCTTATAGCAGCTGAGCCAACAGATTCAAACTATGGTATCTCTGACTGATACAACTGCGCCTCTAACTGTTGGTTAGGAAAAACAGCAGTTGAAGAGGGCCAGGTCAGAAAAAAGGAATATAATGAAAGGCTGAGCCCCAGTGGCACAGTGGTTGAGTGCGGGACTGTAGCCCACAGGGTTGATGGTTCAAATGCATCAGCAGCTCTCCAGGAGCAAGGCTGGGCTTCCTACTCCCACCAGGGCAGTGATGCCACAAAAAAAAAAAATTGAAAGAAAACTACAATACCAGGTGTCTTTGTTCCTACTAAGAAAGTGAGTCAACTCAGTTAAGTCAGGATCTGTTGAGGTAGAGGAGTACATGAATGAAAAAAGAAACAAAATTCTAAATTTTTGGCTCATGCATTCCTAAATCCCCATTTCAACTCTTACCTCGTTACAAAACTACCCAGCTTAATTTTTTTTCCTCTTATTTTACAAGCCATTTCTCTTCCCTGTGCCATAATATGGTTTTCTAACAGGTCTAACATTTCAGTTGGTTATATACAGTGTATATGACTACAGATTATGGAACGATAAATTGAAGGATGTTTATTTTCTGTTTAGATGTGACTAGCAAATAATTCTGTTTAGATGTGACTAGCAAATGGAATTGATTTTTCTTGAGTCTCAAAATAAATAGCATACTGATTAAGCAGGTAAGACACTCGCAAACTTAGGATATATATATATATATATATATATATATATATATATATATATATCTTTGGGTAATGTGTAGATTCCACTTCTTTTATTGATTTAAAAAATTTAAATTCTTATGCTGAAAAAAAGAGAAAGCAACTGTTATCTAAATATTACATCATTCCCTAGCTCTAAATTTTTCAATTTCTCCTTAAAGACGCTATATAAGTATGCAGAAGTCTAGTGAAAATTTTCCTAGCAATCAATTTCTAAATGATCTGTTGGAACTCCTGTTCTACTTGCTATATATATTTTTTCTCCCATGCTTGCTGAATCTTGCTAGTTAGCATATCAAGACTTAAACATCAGTCTCTCCTCTTAGCATGATCAGCTGCCATTTATTTTCAGAATCCACTAGGCATGACCCTTTCAAGTACATGAAGACTCATACCTAGGTGCAGATGAGGTCTTTTTCATAAGCAAAGTGTGTGTTAACAATAGTCACCCAGAGATTCTGGAACTCACATGTCAAAAAGTATCATCTTCACTTCCCTGGACCTTCCAAACGGAAATACAGAGAAGTACTGGCTCCCCATTATAACCTGACTTTTACCTTCTCCAAAGACAACTCCAGGGGAAAAAAGAAAGAAAAGGGATATCCAACGGCATTTCTCAACAATTGCTAAATGATCCAATATATTTGTAATTCTATTTCCTTTTCCTTTACACCGAGTGAGTGGTGAAAACCTGATGGGACAGGCGAGCAGCACACTGACTTCAAACCACTGGGGTGTATTCACAGAAGAGACCAAAAAGAAAGGGCCTAATGAAGGAGGCTCAGAACGATGCCTGCCTCCAAAGTGTATAGGCAGCATATGAACCTCTCAATCATGAAAGGAAGAGGTTAAAAAGTTAAATATTTTTTTTTAAAAAAAGGTTTTCTGAATAAAATTACTAGGGCTGAGGCAGTGAAAGGGATTAATTTTTCAATTTTCTTGAAAAACAGGAGTCGATCCATGACCTCACTCCCCAGGTATTACATGCTGGCCTCAAGTACACAGACATTTAGAAAGTAACTGCTTCAAGGAGGCCGGCTAAAACTACAAAGACGCGAAATTCCAGTCAGACACAGGAAATTCTTCAGGGAATAAAAGAATTTTCTGAATCATAAGATGGAAATCACTAGAATACTCACTCAAGTAATTTAATGAAGTATCATCACTAGGGAAAGGGTCTGATGAATCTGTGTTGTGCAGGAACATTTAAGCTAAACAGGAAATTGAATGAACTTGAACCTTCTTTCATTAGTCATTTTTTCTTTTAGGATAAAACTAACTTTAAAGACACCAGTTTTTCCTATATATATGCTGCATCTTTTTTAACCATTGGGATTTTAAGTAAAATTTCAGATCCATATTTTAAAAGTGATCAAGTCAGCCCATGACGAGACTTAGGTATGTAAACTTGGCTCCTTTTTAAGGTTAAGACGTCAAGTTTAACAAAATATGAATATAAATAGTTGAAGGCAAAGAAAGGCTTGAAATTTAAAAATAACATTCAAAAAGAAAAGAAAAGAAAGGCTCGAGGCAAAGGTCAATGTAAAGAGACAGCAAGGAGGTCAAATTTTAACTGAGAACTCCACAGCCAAAACTAGGTTTCACACGACTGACCTTGGAGTTAGCACCAAGCACCTAACCCATTACACCGCCAGGGCTCCTTCAACGAAATACTACACAATGGGAAAGACAAGAATGAATTTCAAAGCACCTCAGGGCAGAAATGAACTTGTGGGTCTGATACTGAGTGAAATATGTCGACCAAACAAGGGCAATGATCTACATGCTCAGAGGTTAAAGAGAGGTTTACATACAGAAAGGAACGTTATTTGAGACATGGGAGGGAAGGGGTAGGAGGAAAGAGAGAGAGAACCCCCAACTAGAGGGCGAACCTGTATCAACTTAGTGGCATATATTAACACAATGATAAAAATGGTATAGTCTGTAATCAGGGAGCAGGCCACACGACACGAAAAAGGCAGAGGATACCACCAGAAGGCGCAAGAAGTCCAATGGAGCAATGATAGATTCTCTAGCAAACACAGAAAAGGAGACTTTCTACTTCTGGAGAGAGTTACAGTCTTGGAAACTCACAGGTCCTTTAGCCTTGCTATGAGTCAGCATCGTTTTGAAGGCAGGGAATTTCTGCTTGAGTATATACACCATCCTCTAATAACAGTAGGCACAAAAAATAGCCTATAAATGTATCTATGCAGCCAGACATGCAAGGTGAGCAGGTGTGGGGCAGCAAGTGGGAGTTTCCCCATGAGTACGTACTGGTTTGTCAGAGTTATGCCTACATGTGTATTTGCATGTGCTGTAAATATGCCCATGTATTTCTTACAGCAGACAGGAGGCAAAGTTGGCAGACACCTGGAGGGACTGGGCACTGTAGACCATAATCTTGGGGAATATCTAGGTCAATTGGCATAACACAGTTCACAAAGACCATGTTCTACATTTTCCTATTTTACATTTTCCCTTTTGAATTCAAGTCTAACTCAAAATTCTGCTTGGTAACACTTTGAAAGTCCCTTTTGAAAGCGCTTGTGTTATGTTTTATAAAATAAAGCAAGCAATGAAAGGCCTCTGTTTAATCTTTTCAAAGGACAAGCATGTTGTAAGATATAATGTGTAACTAATAGTTAGCTTGAAAATCACTTTCATTTAATTTAGTCTGCGGCTTAGCTTTACCTCTGAATTTTCAGCCTGCAACCTCCTATTTTGGTTTGATTCTATAGTCCATTTAAAACAAAATGTTTACATTGAAACCGCAAGAGAATGTGTGATAGATTGTAACTGTCAAAAGTGTTGTGAATAGCAGCAGCTGGAAGAAGAATGTGAAGGCCACTTCACTGCTGTCCTCAAACCTTTTAGATTTTTCAAATCAGCAGTTACATCTTCCACTGTTTGTATTTTTAAAGTAAAATGCAATTCGATTGTCATCTCTTGAGGAAACAGAGTACCATTTCTGCAGCTCACCTATCATCCTCATTATGAGAACTCTGAATTAATTTCCCACAAGAGCAGAGGCAGAATTGATCACCAGGCAAATGGAGGTTTTCTTTCATTTTCAGGTTTGGTCTCAGGAACTGCTTCACAGAAGAAGATATGGCCTCTGGTGTCAGTAAATGACAGCCTCTGAAAGCCACTGGAGCAGTTTGACTGAGTCAGAATCAACCACAGGCTTCACTACTGTAGTTCAGTAACTACATTAAAGCCTTACACTCTTTGATGAACATTAATGAGATGCTAGATTTCAAATATCATGCTAAAAGATATTTAAAATAGTGAAAATACTCAATATTGAAGCAAAATGATATGGAAAAATAAGAGACAATCATAAACTACAGACAGAAAATAAATTATCCCCAACTTCCTAAAAAGCAATTTAGTATAAACTATAAAAAGCCTTTAATATAACAAGAGGGGGAGGTAGGGGAAAAGAGGTGGTGTTAACCAACCCAGGGATAAGGGAACAAGTGATCCAAAATCAGTGGCAAGGTGGGTTTAAGAGGTGTGGTAGGGCTTGATCAAAGGTAATGTAACCAAGAGAACTTACTGAAACCCAAATGAAAGTTGGGCATGATAGTGGGTCAAGAGGAAAGAAAAAGGAAATGGAGGAAAGAAATAGAAAGCAAAAGGCATTTACAGAGGTCTAAATACAGGCACGTACATAGGTAAATATTTTTATATATGATGATGGGGAAATAAATCTATGTGCATATACTTATAGGATTAGGGTTAAGGCAGCAGATAGGCATTGGGCCTCCACTCAAATACTCCCTCAATGCAAGAGCACTCTGTTCTGTTAAGTTGGTATTTCATGATGCTCACCTTCCAGACACGATCGCTGAAGACAAATATGTGCATAAGCAAAAGTGGTAGAAAAAGCTGATGGTACCTGGATATCAAATGATATAGCATCTGGGGTCTTAAAAGACTTGAAAGTAAACAAGTGGCCGTCTATCTCAGAAGCAACAAAGTCCACATGGAAGAAGCACACCAGGATGTGTGACCACAAGGTGTCAAAGGGATCAGTTATCAGGTATCAAAGAACTAGAAATTATATCATTATAAATGAGGCGGAGAACAGATTGGGGACCCAATGCCCATTAGTAGGTAAAGCCCTTACAGAAGGGTCACAGGGAGGAAAGGAGACAGTCAGGGTACAGTGTAGCAACGATGAAACATGCAACTTTCCTCTAGTTCTACCTTACAAATCCAGCTAGATCAGAAGATATACAATAGTACAGAAAGGAACAGGAAACAGGGAGAATCCAGTACAGGTGATCCCGTCAGGACCAGTGGTGAAAGTGGTGATACTGGGAGGTTGAAGGGAAGGTGGGGCAAAAAGGGAAAACCAATTATAAGGTTCTACATCAATCCTCCTTCTTGGGGGGTTAGGGGGGTAGCGAACAACAGGGAAGTAGGTGAAGGAAGACATCTGACAGTGTATGATATGACAAAACAGTAATAATTTATAAGTTATCAAGGGTTCATGAGGGAGGGGGGAAATGAGGAGCTAATACCAAGGGCGTAATTAGAAAGCAAATGGTTTGAGAATGATGATGGCAACAAATGTACAAATGTGCTTGTATGGATTGTGTTAAGAGTTGTATGAGCTCCCAATAAAATTATTTTTAAAATATGTAACAAGATAAAAACCACTCAGAACATACATATATTAGAAAATGTGGGCATGGGGAACATTTCTGACCTCCTCTGACTACAGACAGGAGAATAAGACTCAAACTCCTTATCTGCCCCAAACTCACTGCCATTGTGTGGATTACAACTCGCAGCAATCCTGTGGACAGAGTGGAATTCCCCCTGTGGGCTTCCAAGACTATAAATCTTTATGGAACAGGAGCCTTCCCCTTTCTGCTGCAGAAAGACAGGAGAGTTCAAACCACTGACCTTGCAGTTAGCAGCCCAATAGGTAAACCATGCAACCACAAGGTAAACCATGCAACTCAAGGGGACCTCCACCTTCTTTACCCTATTTAGACACCAACCCCCCTCTCGGGACTCTCTTTATTCTCTATGGGCTCAATAATCCCTCTCAATGGCCACACAACTCACAGAAACTGTTCATATTTAAGGCAGTATATAGGAGTCCTGATTATATGTTGGATCTCTAATTACATGGTCAGCAGTTTGAAAGCACCAGCAGCTCCACAGGATAGAGACAGTGTCTTCTAGGCCCCTAAAGAGTCCCAGAAACCCACAGAGGCATTTCTACCCTGTCCTATAGGGTAGCTCTGAGTCTGAATCAACTTGATGGCAACAGGGAGGAAGGGAGCAACAGGGGTGTATGAGTGATGTTGGCAGGTGACATCAAGATCAGAAAACATTAAGTCTTTTTGTCCACAGAGCCTCTTTTTAGTCACACCCAAAGGTAGAGTGTATCTCTCTCTCTCTCTCTGATCCTTGACCTCCCAGCCACGTGAGGTGCAGACCTCTGCCCTGCTCTGACAAAGGTTACAAAGCTTCTTCATAACTGATACATGCCCAAAGGCCACCCTACTCTTCAAGCCAGCCTCCTGCCCAAGGTCCTCTGCTTTACTTGGTCCAGCTGGGAAGTTGGCTGCTCTGTCTCCCAGACTCTACAGGAGTAGAGTCCTTGTCCATGGGTCTCTTCTGCTGCCATTTTACCAAGCAAGGATCCCGAACAAGCATGGTTCCTCCTCCTCCTGGTCATGAGATTTTCTCTCCTTGCTTCTAACCAAATGGCAAAACTGGCCAGTCCTAGAATTAAATTCCTCCCACTTTATTTGCATGACCCCATCCCATCATTTGATAGACATTACAAAGACTTCAGATAGAAGAGTCATACCAAATAATTTCGCTTCACAGCACTGTAATTCCCATTCTGATTCTGAATGTTCTATTGCTTAAACATGGAATGAGAACAGAAAGCCAAAGGTAAGAAAATATTTCCTATCTAATAAATAGCTGTGATAAAGAAAACCTGTGAAGACTATCTTATAGCCAAACCCACATGAATTGCTGATAATATGATACTGAAGTATAATATGACCTATTGGAAAGAATTTTGTAAATGGATGAGGCATTTTGTAAGAGAAAGTTCACTAACAATCTCATACGCAAATTCTCAATCTGTATCCGTGAGCCTGTGAAGCCAGAACAGGTCCAGCACACAGGGACGTGAGGGCGAGAGAGTCAGTTGTGCACACAGACTCCAGAGATCTGGATTGATGACACAGCTATAACTTTATTACAGCTTTCACAAGGCTTATATAGGTTTCCTTGACCAATCAGATTTTACTTCCTGGTTTCCAAACATATCCTTATATGGCTATGGGCTTGCAGCATGAAAAATTATTGGCCCACACTGTGGGCTATGTAAATAAGGTGCTACCAGCGAGTTATGTAGATAAGATATAGCTGGCTGAGCCAGCCATCCAATTGTCTTACAAACTAGTTCATCCAATCATTACAGGATCTTAGCTGTTGTGTTTCTGAGGTTTACAGTGGAAGGATATCAGGTGAGCTGGCCTGGGGTCTTCCTGTCTCAAGACTGGCATTCTTTCCAGGTGTCATGGAAACCCAGCAGCTGCCATCTGACTCAAGACCAGAATAATGCAGGAGACCTGGAAGTGTGGGTTCCAGCTACTTAAGGGCTCGAATACCCAGTGGCTTCAAGACCGCTCTAAGAGATGCAGCAGCATCCTGCACTTCCTATGCCTTTCTCCCAGATCCACAGGTCCTGCCAGGAATGTCCCCACAAAAGTGTATGTGTTTGTGGATGAAGACACACAATCAAGCATATACATACTCATATTCCCACGTCTATTTATAAATGTTTTATTTTAGTGAGATGGAATGGTTACTTTTAAATTCTTGATTATGATAGAAAAGTGAATAAATAAGATAATACAAAATTGAATGAAAATAAATTATTTGGGGCCCATTTGTTTAAAAATCTCATGACCTCCAGCTTGGAAAGGAAAACCTATATTTCTATTAATACCAAAGAAAAATCCATACAGAGTAGGAAAATAAACTGGCAGCTCCTTTTTGCAAAGAAATCTGCATTATCCTATCAAAATTTTAAATGCACATATTGCTGTACAGATGGTTGAGCATTTTACTTCCAGCTGAAAGACTGGAGGTTCAGACTCCCGCAGAGAAGCCTCAGGAGAGATGCCTGAATACTCAGCTCCCAAGGGGAGCTTGAAAACCCCACCGAGTAGTTCTACTCTGCACAGCACACGAGGTTACCATGAGAAATCACCTCAGGACAACAGCACCAGGACACTGGACCAAACATTTATGGGCAAAGTAGTCCACATTCAACATGTTCATGGGCACTAAAAACAAGAACACAAGACTTTAAGAATTAGCTAAATGCCATCTATCTTGATGTATCTACTCCTTGGAATAATACACAGCTGTTAAAGGTCAGAGCTGTTGACTTGAAAAGGTCTATCTTTCCAAAGGGTAGTGATAGACTCAAGAAAGCAGGTCATAAGAGCATTATATAGATTACTCCACTATTTAAAAGCACAGACTCACATCTGCACACGATAGTGACAAATACTTCTACAAAAATGGTAGAAATCTTAAACAAAAATACCAAGCTGTGAAGCTCTTTCTTCTTTATATATCCTGCATCTAGATCTCCAGCCTTCTGAAGCAGGTGTTTTCATCGCTTCAATAATCCCAAAGAACCCTGCACTCTTCAGCTTACACTGTGTCAAGAGAGGAGTTATGGTGGCATCCTGAAGGAACTTAAATTGTGATCTTTTTGAGTATTTATTGAGTTTGGAAGCAAAAAGTAATCACAAGGGGCATGGTGATGGCTGTAGGGTGGATAGGATAAGGTTTCCCAATTACATTCCCATAGTAAAACCCTTGCTACAATCAAGAATGGGTATGTACCTTTTTGTGATGGAAAAAACCTTCCCAGTACAACTTCCCTGGTCTTTTTCTCAGCAATGCAGCTTCAAAATGTTCTTAAGACCTCACACTAAGCCCCAGTGGTCATTCTGTCTCCTTTGAGAAAAACTATTACTGTTACCTCTTTAGGATCCCTACAAACAGTTCTCATAACCTACGAGCAGAACCTTTTTTTTTTTTTTAATTTAACTGGTCAGAAGATCCTCTTGGAAGTGACCAATCTTTCTTCCAGTTATAATGATAACTATTTTTGTTTTCCCTAGGCTGAGTCACCATACAGATTAAATAAATATACTGAAAGCACATACATCTTTCTGGATTTTAAACCATACAAAATCCTCTTGCTCTGTTAGAAAAACTGCCTCTTGACCTATGTGCAGGTTCCATATGTGTCCAATAAAGTGTTCTAGAATTATTTGCAATAATATCCAGTTTGCTGTAATTTGCACAATTGAATGCCTTTGCCATTGGTCTTTAATTTACCAAGGATATTGATCTTCATGCTTTCCATTTTTGACAACTTACAATTTTTCTAGAGCCCTACTTTGTACTTTTCACATCCCGCTTGTTAATGGATTCTTGCAGGTTTTTCTTCTAACTTGAATTGTGTCCCATCAGCAAACGAAAGGCTCCAAAATGCTGCCCCATCTGTGTCTCTAAGATAAATTCTACTTTGAAAGGAAATCCTTTCCTAGTAATATTTTGAGCATTTTCCCACCTCAAGGGCTCATCTTCTGATCCTATATGAGACTATGTTCTGCTGCTATTCATAAAAATTTCACAACTAGTTCCTCAGAAGTGGATACTCTATTTTTTTTAATAGTCTGTTCTTAGACACAAAGGGAGAAGGTACCAAAATGGATGTCTTAGGAATCAGGCAGAAGGAAAATGGTCTGAATTGCGACATATGGTCAGGAAGACACTAGCCATAAATGAGACCCACTGTTGAGCTATAAAATGCCAATCATCATGGATTTACTTACATTCAAACAAATATTCAGTTTCTTATTCAGACTAGCACTGTTCTTGATGTAAAAAAAGCTAATGTAAAACAAAAGAGATACATATTATTTCTGTCCTGGTATAATTACTTCTGACTCTAACCAGCATTCTCACCTCTATAAAGCTGGGGAGCTTTTCAAAATAATGCTGATGCCTTGAACCCCCCTACAGAAATTGTGAGTTAATTGGTTTGTATTTGTTTTTCTGGAAAGGCTTTTTTTTAATTATTGGGGGTGACAGGGGTGGGATGTGAACATGGTGACACTCAGTCCTTCATGGCAGCGGCCTTCCTCAGGACAGCTAGCATGTTGCTGACCTCCCCTCTCTTCCTCTTGGCCTGGATGTGTGTCCCCACATGCTTCTTTTTTTTTTTTTTTTTTTAGGCATTACTGCCCTGGTGGTGGGAGTAGGAGGCCCAGCCTTTGCTCCTGTGAGCGGGAATTGAACCTCCGTCCCAGTGGGGCGCAGTCCTGCACACAACCACTACGCCACCAGGGCTCAGCCCCTCCCCACATGCTTCTTAATAAACTTAAGTGCCCACTTGTCCTTGGTCACCTTGAGCAGCTCCATGGCCCTTCGCTCATAGGGTGCTAAGCCACACATACCCCAGACCATGTCCCGCACGAACTTGGTGAGGCATCTGCAGGAGTGGCTGTGCCCCAGCTGGCTCACATTCTTGGTCACTCTGTGGCCCCTGTCGAGGCCCGCGGCCATAGCGTTGGTAGCGTACAGATAATTTTTCAAAGTTTCTCAAGTCATTCATATGTGCAGGCAAGGTTCAGAAGCACTGCTCTAAATGAAATTGGCCTTGGTCACCAGAGTGAGTGATAACCAGCTTAAAATTAGAGTAAATAGCTCCAGGTGCCAGTAACAGTGACTGGAAAGGCAGGCAGGCTCTTTAGAGTTTTATCACTCAAGAAACTACTTTTGAAGTCTTAAGTTATCCTTTTCTGCCTCCATCTGTGGATTCCTGGGATGGTCTCCCACTTTCTTTTAGCACCTGGCTCAAATTTTCTCTTTCGAATCTAACTTTTCATGAACCTGTGTAACTTCAACAATCATG
Organism: Nesogale talazaci; assembly: GCA_004026705.1. Lineage (NCBI taxonomy): Eukaryota > Metazoa > Chordata > Mammalia > Afrosoricida > Tenrecidae > Nesogale > Nesogale talazaci. Next base: position 5,512 of record PVJH01007903.1, on the reverse strand, counting down.
ATGTTAACTCCTCCAACACCCTAACTTAATGTTTCTCTAATCATCAGAACCCAAACAATGTTCACATCTTTCTCTGTTATTACTGATTAGCCTGTGAAGACCTTGAATTTAACTCATCTTTTTAACTGCTCTAAGTTAAACTCTGTGCTGGGAAAATGGGTTTGTTTGTTTGTTTTGACCTACACAAAATAGAGGGGAAAAGTTGTGCCTTGGCCTCTCAAGCTGAAACTCCCCACCCCTTTTTATTTCCCCAAAATATTGTGTGTACTTTTAAGTACAAAAATTCAATATATATACGGGCAAACCACACTTGTAATTTTTCAATATGCAATTTCCACAGTGAAATGCAGTATAGATTCAAAGCAACCAATCTACAAACACTTAGAAAAATAACTATTTGAGATGTTTCTGTGTATCATATAGTGATCAGTGTTTCATATGTCAGGATAATTTGTATGAATATAAATTATAAGAAAGAGATGGAATAAGGGGATCTACCCAATATGACTTAATCTCCACTGTGGGAAGTCACAAGCTAGAAGTCCCTAGCTAGACAGAGAGCTATTGTACTCTGGGTATCTCCACTTAATCAAGAGTTGACTGTACGCTGAAGAGGAAGTCCCTATTGTCACGAATCACTATTTTCTCTCATCTACAAGGTAAAAAAACCACCTCATCCTTGTTTCCAATGAGAATTATCTTTTGGTTATTAATGTTAATAGGTCAGAATGTTCTGAGACAATTCACCCACTTTTGATGCGTACTTATAGTCTTAGCTGCAGATTGACTCCTTTGTTTCTAATTTGATTCTTTTCTTTAGTATTTCTAGGCATTTTTCATTGATGAGTTCCTTTATTTCCTCCACTTAAATTTTTCACACATCAACATATTTTCTCGCATCAAACACCTTATGAGAAACCTATGCCAACCATGTGCCCTTCATCCAAGTATAATGTACTTAATGTTTCCTGATAACAAGTCAAGAAATAACCAGAAAACACAAAAAGATTATGAGCAAATATCTTTTTTCAAAAATCCTACGCTATCATATTCGTTAGCCAGATTCTGAGTTCTGTTCCACATTCTTCTAGTCTATCAGGATCTTCTGATGCACTGCCTCTCGGACAGTTAGTAGCTATACTCAGCCATCATCTAATGCTTCTGGTCTTGGGGTTATAGACTGAGGCTGGACTGATTGTTTCAACATGCTTTTCAGTTTTCATTCCTCTTCTTTCCTCTGGACAATGAGGTAATATTTGTTGCACCTGAGATGACTGTTGACCAGCTTTAAAGACCTCAGTCACTACTCAACAAAGTAGGAACTGACCCCCAATCTTATTTGGATTAAAACCCCTTTTCAACAGAACAATGCCCCCTGGCAATTAAAAATTTTTGTACTGGATAGAAACTGGAAACACAGGGAATCCAGGACAGATGATCACTTAAGGAACTGTGCTGAGAGTGACGATACTGGGAGGGTGGAGGAAAGATGGGATAGAAAGGGGGAACTGATTACAAGGATCTACATATAACCCCCTCAGTGGGGGATGAAGAATAGAAAAGTGGGTGAAGGGAGAAATTGGCCAGTGTAAGATATGACAAAATAATAATAACTTCTAAATTATCAAGGGTTCATGAGGGAGGGGGAACCAGGGAAGCAGGGGAAAAATGAGGAGCTCATACCAAGGGCTCAAATAGACAAATGTTTTGAGAATGATGATGACAACAAATGTACAAATGTCCTAGACACAATGGATGTATAATAGATTGTGATAAGAGTTGTATGAGCCCCTAATTAAAAATAAAATTTTTTGTACTATAACTCGGAATGCAGGATAAACTGTAGATACCTGCCTTTGCAACAACCTTGGATCTTTCTGGCATCTCCCAGGGGTGGTACTGCCTACTTTGGGAAATTCTGACCTTGAACAATGTATTTGTATACTACATTATACCAAGGCTGTGATCTTTGCAGCAGCAGATGGACAGGGCTTTTCTCCCGTAGGGTTTCTGGTGAGTTTTCTAAGCTTTCATCTAGCACAACAGTTCTCAACCTGTGGGTCACACACAATCCCTTGAGGGGTTGAATGACCTTTTTACAGGGGTCACCCAATTCATAACAATAGCAAAATTACAGTTATGGAGTAACAACGAAAATAATTTTACGGTTGGGGGCACCACAACTTGAGGAGCTGTGTGCAAGGGTCACGGCATAAGGAAGGTTGAGAGCCACTACTTTAGCGACTGAGTCCTTCACTCCTGCACAGAGGGCTGCCTGTAGGCATGCATGTGCAGGGAGGGGGAGAGGAGGGGCAGAAGAGAGAGAGGAATGAGAAGAGCAGGAGAAAAAGGAAGTACTTTTACATCCTCTATCCAGAAGTGATGTCTCCATGCCTCTGACCCTTCCCAGGGAAGTCAACTTACACCACATCGAAAGGCAGTTTGGGCATTCTAAAGGAACACACATGCTGTTCCTTTTGAATCTCAGCTTAGGAAACAAAAAGAAATTTAAAGGTGCAATATCAGGGCTGTATGGTAGGTGGGCTAAGCATTCCAAAGCAACTCTCAAAAAAGGGCAAAGGTACCTTGCTGTGATAAAAAGAAGCTCCCACCAACTTTCCACCAACACAATTTCTTAGACTAATAAGCTACCATGATTGACCTATGTTCTTTGGGAGAAAAAAAATCTGTTACAGAGTTCCCCTAAAAAAATCCCTTCATAAAAGTCACCATAGCTATTGGAGCGAACTCCTCTGCCCTGAATGTCCTTTCCCAGGAAATAGTCTCTCATGACAAGATGTCCAAAGTACATGGGATGAATTTGTACCTGTCTTGCTTCCAAAAAGCATTCTAGCTAACTCCTTCTTCCGAGACAAATTTGTTTTCGCTCTTCTGGCCAGCCACGGCCATTGAGTGGACTCTAACTCACAGCAACCCTATGGGTCATCGTCGCACGTCTTTGTCACGTTTCCGAGACTAAATCTTAATGAAAGCCGTCAGCCTCCTCTTTCTTCTTTGGGGCAGTTTAGGATTTGAATCACTGACTCTCAGATTAGCAGCCGAATGCTTCATCCACGAAGCCATCAGGGCTCCTTTTCCTTCTAGCAATCTATGGCATAGCCAATATTCTTCAGATTTCAAATGCACCAATTCTTCTTTGGTCTTCCTCACTCACTGTCTAGCTTTCACATGCATATGGCCCTTGAAAATACCAAGGCTTGGATTAGGCACAAATTAGTTTTCAAAGTGGCATCTTTGTTTTTGTTTTTTTAACACTTCGACAGAATATCTTGGCCAGTCCACTATGTAGTTTATTTACTGCTGTTTCCATGGACCTTGGTGTTGATCCAAGTAAAATGAAATTCTTGACAACCTCAATCTTTTCTCCATTTGTTGTGATGCTGCTTATTGGTCCAATGATGAAGCTTTTTGTTTTCCTTATGCTGAGGTAAAAATTACATAGTGCTTAAAATAGTCAGAATTCAAATTATGGTCTGTCCAACTCACCTCTCTTGCCTTTTTTTAATCCATAGCAACTCACAAATGAATTATAAATGGTCAATATACCTAAGAAGAAAATGTTCAACCTCACTAGTCAATAAAAATGAAATTTGAAACAATTAAATTTTTCTTTCAACTGACAAAGAACATAAACATATACCAATATTTAGAATTGGTCAGTGTGTCCCTCAAAATACACACACACACACACAGTTGGTGGGAGTATAAATGGCACAATCTTTCTGAAAGTCTATTTTATAGCAAAAATCAAGTAATAAAAATGTGTGACCACCAGGTGTCAAAGGGATCAGGAATCAGGCATCAAAAGACTAAAAATTATATTATTATAATTGAGGGTGAGTACAGGTTGGAAACCCAAAGTCCATCTGTAGGTAATGGACTTCCCCTTACAGATGGGTCACAGAGAGGAGATGAACCATTTAGAATGCAGTGTAACATGGATGAAGCATGCAACGTTCCTCTTCAGTGCTTCCTTCTTTCCACTATCATGATCCCAATTCTACCTTACAAAGCCAGCTAGATCAGAGTGTATACACTGGTACAGATAGAAAATGGAAACACATGGAATCCAGGACAGATGACCCCTTCAGGGCCAGTGTTGAGAGTGGTGATACTGGGAGGGTGGAGAGAAGGTGGGGTAGAAACGGGAAATCCATTATAAGCATCTACATATAATCTCTTCCCTGGGGTATGAACAATGGGGAAGTAGGTGAAGGGAGACATTGAACAGTGTCAGATATAACAAAGTAATAATAACTTATAAATTATCAAGGGTTCATGAGCGAGGGGGGGAACAGGGAGAGGGGGAGAAATGTGGAGCCAATGCCAAGGGTTTAAATAGAGAGCAAATGTTTTGAGAATGATGAGGCCAACAGATGTACAAATGTGCTTGACATACAATAGATGGATGTATGGATTGTGATAAGAGTTGTATGAGCCCCCAATAAAATGATTTTTTTTAAATGTGCACATTCTTTACTCCTTATGTTCATTGACTTTCTTTTTATTTATGTTGCTGTAACCCAAGTTTTCTCTTTGCTGAATGTCCTTCATTCCAAAAATACACTGTCAACCTTAATCTCTAAATGCATTTTAAAAAGGGCAGTTATTGTACTATAATCCTATCATCCATTAGTTCTACAAGGGTAAATAAAAAATATAGCTACTCATTCATACAGGCATACATGTTTACACATGTCTCTTGATCAGTGGATGGCTGCACACACTTTTCTTTCAATAACACACTCGTCTAAATCTCATAAGAAAAATGTGGTCCAATAAAAACAGTACCTTCAGGCTGAGCCCCGGGGGCGTAAGTGGTTGAGTGCGGGGCTGCAGACCGAGGGCTTGGCGGTTCACATCTAGCGGCGGCTCTCAGGAGCAACACTGGGTAGTGCCCACGACCACCAGAGGCAGTGATGCCCCCCACCAAAAAAAAAAAAAAACAGCACCTTCTAAGGCAGTGGTTCTCTACCTGTGGGTCGCAACCACTTTTGGGGGTCAAATGACCCACTCACAGGGATCTCCAGATTCATAACTGTACCAAATTACAGTTATGAAGTAGCAATGAAAATAATTGTATGGTTGGATGGGTCAACACAACATGAGGCACCACATTAAAGTGTCACAGCATTAGGAAGGTTGGAGACCACTTAAGGGCATCTGTTGGGCCTACTCAATCCAAGGCTGAGAAATAAGCTCAGAAGGCGATAGGGACTATTTGGGGGAATTCCAACATCTTGAAAATCTTGATCAAAGTTTGTGAAGGGCATACGATGACCGTGACGGCTTCTGAGGAAGAAGCCTTAAGAACACTGACAACTGCTTTGGTAAGAATAACGTCAAGAGGGCTGAGCCCCGGTGGTATAGTGGTTGTGCGTGGGACTGCGGCCCACTGGGACGGAGGTTCAATTCCAGCAGTGGGGCTGGGCCTCCTACTCCTGCCACCAGAGAGCAGTGATGGCCCCCCCCCCCCCAAAAAAAAAAGGGA